>JAIUCU010000162.1:0-114292 GCA_020226215.1 Sindora glabra
GAGATACTTAGACCTATTTTACTAGGTTAACTAATGAACAAAAATTATTTGTCGGGCCAATCTTAGAGTGGATTACTTTTTTGCCTAGGCAGTACTAATCCCAATTTTTTTATAAGTCAACTTTATCAAATGGTCCCAAACAGATTTTGCAACCCTTATATTTAGTTGTTGTGGTTGTTGTAATAATAATTATTATTATAACATCACTTTTTTTTATTATTAATTTCACATTATTAGATAATTGAAATTAATTATTATTATTATTTTATTATCATTTAAAAAATTATTATTATTTTTATTATCAAATATAGATAAAATATAAAAAAATAAATCAAAGCACAATATTTTTTAATATAAAAAACATCTAACTAAAAGAGTAATTAAAAACTATGAAGCCTAAATTAAAAAAATTCAGTATTAATTAAAATGGATACAAATATTTTGTTAACTAAATTTATAACATATATATATGAGTATATGACTATTTTACTATATTAACAATAACTTATTACTTTAATTAATATATTTATTTAGTTATAGTAATTATTTTATGTATGTTTTGTTGTAATAATTACTTTGTGCAATTATTTTTCTTAAGTTTTAAGTCTTATGATGAAAAATTAAATTTCTTGTATAATTTTTACTATTTTTTTAATTTTAATATAATTATTTATTTTGATAAACTTATATAATATATGTTAAAATATTAAATACATAAATTTATTAATTTTAATATTAAAAATATTTAATATTACTTTATATAATTTTAATATATAAAATATAATTTTAATATATCAAAATTATTATTTTATATATAATATATAATAATAAATTATTATTTATTATTTACCACTATTATCAAACTAATAGGTTAATCTAATAGCTCAATGCTTTAATGTTTACTAGTTCCGATCCTTTGTTAAATCATGTTAACTAGTTCCAATCTCTTATTTGATTGGGTTATTATCATTTTCTATATCTATTCTAGTCTTAAATCAAATAAAATTATATTAGTTTTAAACCAATCAATTAAACTTAACCTATATCTACAGAGACATTACTAAATTATATTGAAGTGAGACGGATTTGCCTTAAGCTATTGGCTATTTGCTATCCCTAAAATTTGCTTACTAAAGCTAGGTATTTCATTAGGTGTAGAAGGCAAACAAATTAACTAAATTTAAATAAATGGATGAATATAGAAAAGAAAAATGGATTCCTATGTTTTAAAAGAAAACATATAAATATAAAAATCCAAATAAAAAGTAGAGTGCTACATACAATATGTATCAGGCATAATAAAATGGAGGTTCAAATATAAAATAGAATATATGTAACATTAATGCAAATTTATTGGTTACACACTTTCATTAATAAAAATAAAAATAAAAACTCCAACTTTAAAATTTTTAACCATGCCACTACTATTTTCAAAAAAAGAAACATCAAACAAATTTCTTACCCTTAAATTAAATGGATACCTTTTTCACAAAAATTGAAGTCAAATGTCAACAAATTTAAAATCTTCAAATTAATCATTACTACCATTTTTAATTAATTAAAACACTCTGAAAAAGTTTTATAAAAATATTTTCACTAAAAAAATATTATTTATATGAGAGCATAAGGGAATTCATTTGAAGTCACTCCCTCAAAATTAATTCTTCTTGTAACCTGAATTTCATTAAAACTCATTGAACAATCAGAAGGAAATTTTAAATATAGAAATTAGCTTAGGATTTATTTATGAAAATTTTCTTAAAAAATAAAATCGTTCATTACATGTCACCAACATCAAAATGTAATCAATGTTACTCCACAACATTTTCCTCAACAAACGGAATCTACAGATTTTCACAATGTACAAGTATATATTCTACTTCTACATACAAATCAAAATAAGTACAGAACTGCATTTTACACTTCAAATGGATATAGAAAGTAAATTTTTTGGTAAAGTTGCGGTATCTCCTGGGGTTTTGGAACCATAGACATGTGGCAAAATTCAGTCACGCCACTTGTCCTTCTTGCAGAGTTAATAATATCCTAGTGTGCTACTTTTTAGGTAAAATTTTAAATTTTAAATTTCAATGGTGCCCAACTATAATATTTGAACACAACGGTGTTAAGTTACTTTCCAAGTTATGTCCCAGTCAGCTTTTAAGTCATCCTCGGCTTAAATGTGAATGGGCTTAGAATGGCTGAAATTTGAAAATTATATCAGATGAATGTTATGATGCTGGGATTTTTCAATTTCTCCTGTCGTACCCATATGTCAACACGACACGACCCTAGTACAAGCACGGGATATGAGTCCGACTCGCCAAAAAAAATTTGGACACGGCCTGATGAGAGATGAAGATGCCTGCAAAGAAGAGTAGTTGAAGAATAAAAAGTTTATCTGTCAAGAAATAGATTTGAATCTTGATTGTTTCTTCTCCTAAATTGCAGTCCAAATCCTCCGCATTAGTGTTGAATCATGAGTATCGATTAACAGTCGATTCCATCTTCAAATCACCAATTCTCCAAAAGCTTAGGCAAAGAAGAAATTGAAGTGATGAAGTCACCGATGGTTTCGGAATCGGAGAAGAACTGCTGGAGATCGTGTAGAAGAAACGAAAATATGAGTACTGATAAGATGGGTTGAAAAGAAAGTAAAAGAGAGGGAATAAAAATGAAAAATAAAATAAAATAGATATTTATAATTTTCTAAGCTTATAATAAATTAAAATTGTTTTAAATTTAAATAAATTGATTCTTTCCAGCTCAGAAACTCTAGTTTTTTTAAAAGTTTGTGATATTAGGGAGATAATATTTTTCTTAACTTAATCGTTTGATTTATTTTTTAAAATTTGTTTTGAATTTAGATAGGTTGACTCTTTTCAAAATTTTATTATTCTTAGTTACATTGCAAAAAAAAAAAAAAAAAAAAATTATTTTGGAAGATTGACTTTAATCTATGATGCATATCTCTTAATCTCTTAGTGATCAATATTAACTTGATTATTACAAAATAAAAAATAAGAAATGATTAAATTGGCATTTTAATTTAAGAAAGAATTATCTAATTCTTTTTATCCATCACAGATTGCAATCATAAATGCGTGTTACTGTATCCGTATCCTAAATTTGGACACTCGTTAACCATGTTTTCCTTTTTGAAATTAAAAATTTTTCATGTCAAACTCTTAGATCCATACCTGAGTCTAACACCCTTATCCAAATCTGAGTATCATAGGTTGAATGTAAAAACCCAGAATGATTGAGGCTCGTTCGGATCTTCTGGTTGTGCCGTAGCTTCGGACTGTTAAAGCTCTTCCTGAGGTCGTGGTTGGCCAGCGGATTTGCGTAGTTGAAGGTTGGTGGTTGGACGGTTGAACCTGATTGTGACAGTGGAAAATCTTCGCTGCTAGTCTTAGGATATGGGTGTCCTCGCTTCTGAGGCTAAGAAAAGCAAATGCTGTAAGATGATGCATGAAGCTAGATGCAATTTGAACTGCTGCTGTCCCTATTGTTCTCCTAGCCATTGGTACTTGAAATCACTCTAGATGAATATACTAATTACATTCACATACAAAATAGAAGGAATGAAATCAAAATACAACATCCTTGATTTTTTTCATTTCTGTAAAAGTTGATTATGCAATTTTCAATACACATCAATTTCTTTTCATATAATGTTTGTCTTTAGTACAAATTCAGAATCATAATTAAAGAAACCTTCTATACGTCGGGCATAATGTAACAGATAGAAAAATAAAAATTGAATAGGATGGTAAGCAATGTTTGTCAATTTGGTTTTTGGGTTCTTTTCCTCGGAGAATATCTATTTCTCTTGTTTTGTATCTCTTGTCTACCTTCTTAATAGTATATTACTTCATCCATCAAACACACATGGATGCACCTCATGCTCTGAAAATTTATCTTTCAGCAAGCGAATCCTTCACAACCTACAGGGATTACCAAAAGAAAAAATATACTTGTTTTGTGTATACAAAATTCACTAATGCCAATTTGAGATTATAGACAACCAATTGCAAGAATTTAACAACAGCAGCAGAAACTTGTAAAGTAAGGTTTAAATTGCGCAGCATAGGAATGCAACTGGTTTGGAGTGGCATTTCCTGTGGATTTCCTACGGAGCCATGAATTTCATGCGGTTATTTTATTTCCCACGGAATTTCCAGCAGAAGCGCTATGCATGAGAAATTGAGGCACGGGGAATAATTTTCTGCGGATAAATTCTCCCCAAATTTCCTGCGAATTTCCAGCGGCATAGTAGCCACCTCAAATAAATCCATAGAATGGCCTCCACAAAATTATTAAAAATTAAAAAAAAAATCTCAAAATATCTGTCACTTGAAAATTGTAAAAATTTAATTTTAATATTTTATTTTTCTATCATTTAAAAAATTTATAAAAATTACAATATCAATTCACAAATTATTATGATGAAAAAAAAATGAACTAACAAATTAACATTTGTCAAATTTTTACTAATAACACACACAATGTCTAGGTAAGACATTCTACTGTTGTAAACCATAATTTTGAAGTTCAGAATGGACAAGAGAATCAATACTAGCCATAAGAGTTCAATCATGGTTTTGTCCATCTCCTCACAGCTTACTTGAGAAATGTTGAGGAGTGAAGCACTGGTCAGTTAAGCCATGGAAAATGTCCATCAATTGCAGTAGGTATCCATTTGCCTCCTGACAACACACAAAATAGCCTATGATATAACACAACCAGAAAACTCAAATACGAAGGATATAAATGACAATTACCTATACGCAGCCATTTAATGGGTTCAACAACCCTTTTGCTGCTGAATTTGCTAAACAACTTTTCGCTTCATTCTGTTTCGGCCGTGACACATCAAATGCGTTTAATAAAAATTTAAGTTTTTACGGATACAGTTAAGCATTGAACTAGGATTTTCAAACACACCCTTACTTATTATTATAAAAAAATTGACTACTTCCATTATGATTAATCAACTAACCAATAGAACTGTAGAAGTATGGAATCCCATGCATTGTATTAGCTCAAAACTTAGTAAGAGACCTGATGAAGAACAATCCTTTTTGTATTTTTCAATTGAATGGCAGCATCTGGAGCCATTTCTTTAATCATGGTCTTCAACCTGGGTGGCTATTGTATTTGGCAGATTTTTGGACGGTGGGTCTTAGAAAGTTAAGGCATTTGAAACCCAGTGTTATGATAGTAATTAATTACTTTTAATATATGTTATAATCAGTTATTTTATTTTTTATATTTTATTTCTCGCGTTTACTTTTGTATTATTACATAAAGAAGATGGCCTGATAGTATACTTCACCTTCTGCCAGAGGGCATGAAAATTTCACATCCAAATATAAATGAGAGAAGGGGTTGACAAGAATTAGTAAATGACTACAGAATATAACCTGATGTATACAAGCATATGCCCAGTTAACTTTAATAAGCTGCCCAAAACTGCAGACAGCAAACATAAGAATATCAAACTAAGAAAAGTTGTAGCAGAGTTTTGTGTACATAATTACTCACATATGCCTCCCATTTAGATTTACATTTGAAAAGAAGCAAATTCTATCAAAGTAGTCCACAAAACCATAGTTATTGCAATTTGAAATACTTTATAGTAAAATTAGTGTTATATAGATAAACCAGAATATTATACCAAAGATCATTAACTTAGGCCAGCTATAAATATTATATTCCCAATTCAGACAAAACAATAATTCAAACCTTGGAACACACCCTCTGACACAGAAAGGGAAAGGAAAAATGAGATAAATGAGTTTGAAATAATTTACAGTTTGAAGCCCTGTATATAGTATCAAAACTAGATTCTATTGTTAAAAATGTAACAGTGATAGTCATTGAATTGGAAACCAAGTTTAGATGATGAGCAGAATTGATATTGACATTGACTTACCCATGACCAGTCACTAGTTTACACTTTTTGATTGATGTCACTACAACATTTTTGTTATCTAGCAACAATAGAAAACTGTTGTCTAAAATTCAAAAAGTGTTGCCTAGAGAATAGGTTGTTTTTTTTAGTGTTGCCTATTCTTTTAGGCAATGGTTTTTTTTTAACTTTCAGCAATATTTTTTAAAAACCGTTGCCTATTCTACTACTATAGGCAACGGTTTTCTCCCATCTCTAAAGCAACAATTTTTAACCATTGCCTATGATTGTGTATAGGCAACGGTTTTGCCTTTCTTGTTTAACAATGGATTTTACCCTTTTAAAGTATATATGACAGTTTTATTTCAATTTAGCAATAGTTTTTTACTATTGCCTATGGAAAAAAAGGCAACATTTTTATCTATAGCAACACAACACATTTTGACTGTTGCTTTTTTGTATTTAAACAACCATTTTAACCTTATTACCTTTAAATATTAGTGTATTTAATTTTTTTTATTTTTATTTTTTTAAATAATGATGATATGCATAAATTGAAATATTAATATTTCACTTGTCATTAATTTTAAATCAAATTTTTAATATAAGAACATATTAAAATTTCCAAAAGGATACCTATTTGTTCATTAATTCAAGTCAAGAAATTCATATAATAAAGATCCAAAAGATAGTATATTTTTTTTAAGCTTTTATACATCAATAGCATGAAGAAATTTAGATATCCTCTACATCTAGGTCATGAAATTCTTCCACGTCATCTTCATCATCAATTCTTTCCTATCACAAATTACAAACCTAAAATTAATTATTATCAAATATAATCATTAAAGTAAATACTAATGGAATATCTTGAAATAATAAAAGGCCAAAAATTGGAATGAAGCATGTGTTTTAAAGAAGTAAAAAAAAATGAAATAAAATATTTGGTGGAATTGATGACTTTCTTACAAAAATTATTCCCGTTAGGTTCAATTAGCTTATGATAGAACGTGACAAAATTATAACATTGTTATTTAAAAGAAAACTACACTCCAGAAAATAAGAAATTTAGATATCCTCTACATCTAGGTCATGAAATTCTTCCACGTCATCTTCATCATCAATTCTTTCCTATCACAAATTACAAACCTAAAATTAATTATTATCAAATATAATCATTAAAGTAAATACTAATGGAATATCATGAAATAATAAAAGGCCAAAAATTGGAATGAAGCATGTGTTTTAAAGAAGTAAAAAAAAATGAAATAAAATATTTGGTGGAATTGATGACTTTCTTACAAAAATTATTCCCGTTAGGTTCAATTAGCTTATGATAGAACATAACAAAATTATAACATTGTTATTTAAAAGAAAACTACACTCCAGAAAATAGAAAAAATCAACAAAAATCCGCTGCCCTTTTTTCCTTTTTGACACATTATGGCTATTTATGGCGAGTACCGCAGATTGGCCTGGTGTAGAATTGGTGATAGTAGGTGGAAAGATTTACCCCGTGCAGAAATATCTTGTGACCATGAAGATGCCATATTTCATAAAGGCAAGATGTATGTTGTAGATTGTGAGGCTCAGAGATATGAATTTAACATGCAAACAGGATTGGGAGGTATCAGTGCGGTGTTAACCCCACCTAATCTTTGCCTTGACAACTCTAAGGAGCACAGAAAGTATCTGGTCGGGACTCATGATGGCCTTGTAATGGTGGTAAGACGTATCAAATGCTATCAAAAGGATATTGTGATTGTTTGATTTCTAGAACCTTGGACACCCATGGACCAACAGCATATGACTCACCTATCACTTATACCTTGGATACTTATGGACCCACAGCATCCATACAATTTACAAACTATTACCCTATGTATATGATTGTTGCTGATGGACTTTTCTTCAATAGTTAACAACTTGTAAACAACTTACTGAAAAAAAAAATTATATGTTAAGCTTAGACAAACAGCAAACAACTTCGGTTCAAGAAAACAAAATTGCAATTTGAATGAGATTTGAAAAAGAACTGCATGCCCCTCACAATGTTGTCAACCCAAACAAACATCAAATAAGCAAGCACATCAACACACAAACAAAATTCACATTGATCCTCTATTTTATCTTCACAACCAAGAGAAAAAAATCTATGTTTATTGTCAAGCTACAACCACATTAATACAAAACAGTCGTCTACAACCGCGTGCACAGTTCGCTGTCAAGCTAAATGCAAAATTCATATACAAGTTGTGAGAAGTAGAATTCTAACATCTATGTTTCATTGCCTACTCTCCTCAAGTAAAAAAAATGCCTTAACACCCATTCAAATCAAATAAAATCAATTTTAATTATATTATTATAAAAAATTATATTTGTATCCTTTAAATTAAATCTCATTATACATACAGTCCAGAGATTATTTAGAGATCCCATTGTCTAAATCTGACAAAGAATATAAATGTAGGATAAATTTCTCTAAATCTATATATAGATTATTTAGAAGCCAATGTTGGAACCTATTGTAGCCCCATTGTCCTAATTACTAAAGATTCCCCCCATTTCCTTGCTCCTCTTTATTATTTAACTTATCTATATATTTTAGAAATTTTATTTCTGTAGATTGATGGTTGAGATTACTATTTAACTTAATGCATACATATGGAAGAATTAGAAGAACCATTACCTCATCATTATTTGGATCATGTAATGATGCAAAAGACTGTGCATGAGCTTGTCCTAACTCCTTTCTTGCACTATTAGCATCACTTGGAAATGTCTTCAATAGAGCTGCCACAGAATCTGCACTTAATTTTGGATTTTTCTGTTGTAATAGCATCTTCATAAGATTTTCTAAGCCACTCATTCGTTGCTCCATTTGTTCCTTCAAGATAGCTAATTCTTCATTATGTTTTTTCTTGATTGACTCAATTTCCTCAACTCTTTTTAAAGCACTAGGCGTGATAGATCTCTCATAACATCTCACCCTCCCTGGTTTCTCCTTTCCGAGCACTGTTTGAATGGCATCAACATTTGTTTCCTCAATATTTTGTGTTAAACTTTGAAGCTAAGACTATTAAACAAAGAAAAAATAAGTTAATATAATAATCTAGCCATTACTTGTTCTTAAAATTTTGAGAGTTACTTACAATTGCATTTTGAGTTTCTAAGTCCAACTCTTTTCCTTAATTTCCTTGGTGTGTTTCAACGAACATCTCAACTTGTGTAGGCTCCCTGCTATTTTCATTCTTTGCACGCTGCAACAAGTAGCAAATTGATCATGATGTTGTCAGCAGTTTGTGGCTCAAGATATAATTTGAACTATAACTTTAAGAACACATCAAAAAACCAATACCAAAGTGAACATAAGAAGACACCAGAAAATGAAATGATTGGAGTAGTGAGTGTTGTGTCCTCAGGAATCTATAATACTTAGATTGAGAAATATCCAAAGAATCAAGTCTGACGCTTAATACTTGAAGAATCTTCATGTTCATCGTAAACCATACACTCATTATATATGTATTTTACATAACCTAGCAATTAAAGCATCATGCAGCATGCTTCCGGATTTTACATTGTCAGGTGATTAGTTATCTTTTTTCATATAATTAGTTATATTTTTTCAATTAAAAATATTGGTAATGGGTTTCAATAGCAGCTTCTTAAATTAATATACCTACAAAAGCTACTTGGACTACCTTGGAACCAGGTGCCCCACACCCAGTTTTTTAAATTAATGTAGTAGTTAAGGGTTTTACTAATGCAGGTCACGTGCAACAATTCCTTGTCCCAAGCTCAGCTGCATTATATAATTTGTTATAATTTGTTATTTTAATGTAGGTAGTTAATGGTTTATAATATCGTAATGTATATTTGTTAAAATTTTGTAATTATTATTATTTTTAATGATATATCTTCTTATTATTATTTTATCATTGTTAAAATTATTATTATTCCCTGTAAACTATTTCTCATATTATTAGTAAATAATATGAAAAACTAAAAAGTAAAAGAATATTAAATAGCTAAAATAATGAGAAATATCTATATACATAGTGTGTGAAATATGATACTAGGGGTATGGATGAAAGTCCAATATCTGTCTGAACAAAAGATCTTATGTCTAGCAGCTAACGGACAATCTGTATGGTTACGAAACTATCTGAGCAATTAAGAAGCTGCTCAAGTAGCTGTAATGTCTGATTGGATATGAATAACCCTCAAGGCCATAAATATGTGTAATTACCTAAAAAATGCAATCTTTTTTACTCAATATATAACGTACCAATCTTTCGCATATTCTTGCAAAATTTATAGGCCCCATTCGATGATTCCACTTCAAACAAGTTCTGTTTTGAGCATTCATTTTGCTAATTTTCTACATTACAAAAGGGCAATAATATGTAAATCAACTTAGTAAATAGTAAATAAAGAATATCTATTAAGCAATCAACCCAAAGATTAAATTTAATATTTTACCAAACTCACCCTTATGGAATTATGATTCCAATGCTTAATTAATGTCCTAAAGTGCAGTTCCAGAATCTCTTTTGGACGGTTTTTTAACATTTTTGTCATGCTATTATATTTGTCAAAATGTTTCTTTTTAATTTTGCACTTATATCTTCTCCAAGATTCATGTATACCTAAAAGAATCCATCTTTCCCCTTCCTTTGGAATAATGAATTATGTCTACAAGAAAATATAGATCATTAGTATTTCATGATCCTCAATAAATTAACAAAGTAATAAATGTCATAGGAAAATCCATACATTAACATAATTCCACATTCTCATATTCATATCATCTGGTATAGCCTTCCAATTAGTATAGGTTAGGGGGCAAAATGTTGGAATCCTAGCTATTGTTCCCAAGAAAAAGCCCAAGTCATTTACTACTTTGTCACATAGTCCTATTGCTCGGCCTTTATCAAATGTCACTTCCACTCGTTCTTCTAATGATCTTGCATGAATATCCTTTTTTAGTGTATTTCCATGAGTTCTTTTTTGCTTCCCTATTTTATAAAAACAAATATACAATGTTAAATTTCAAAAAGAGATTTAATTAAGCATAAAACAAATTAATAAAGAAAACACTAATATTACCTTTTTCCACATCAGCATGTGCTTCTTTTGCTGCCCCTATTTTGATAAAAGCAACCACACAATGTCAAATGTAAATAAAAAAAACTTAACTAAAGCATAAAATAAATTAGCTAAGAAAACACTAATATTACCTTACACCATGTCATCATTTGCTTCCTCTGCTGCCTCTGGTTTAATAAAAACAGCACAATATCAAATATCAAAAAAGATACTTAACTAAAGTATAAAACGAATTAGCAAAGATAATACTAATAAAAATTCTTCAATTAAATGAATTTTTTATTCTATAATATGTTAAATTGCCTCCTCCACGTTTTTTGAATTACACTAGGACCCTGAACTTGGCTATATATTTCTTTTTCTGTTTCGTTAACTACTCAAAATATTATGTTGTGGATTAAGCTGCCATTTTTAGTAATATAATATTATTTTTTATGCTTTTCTTACTTTATATTTTAGGTTTGAACCCACAATTTTGTGTACATATTACTTGATTTATCATTTTTGTTATAAGAAAAGTCAACTTGTGGATCATCCTGATAACATATTTTTTATATCAAACAAAAGAGATGAGCCTAAATTATTTGACTAAGAAAATTAATAACTATATTTCCTAGCACATATTTTTCTTGATCACATGCTGCTAATTACATTAAGAAAATGGAAATTGAAAATAATCACCTCCATGATATAGTACCCTAATATGATTTAGCATATTCCTTCAAACCAGTCCTTGTCATTTCAATGAATTAACTCAACGATTGAGGATGTGTTTTTAAAATATATGATCAAACACATGTAGTATATTAAATGAATTAGCAAAGAAAGCACTAATATTACCTTGCACCACATCATCATTTGCTTCCTCTACTGTCCCTGATTTAATAAAAGCACACAACGTCAAATATAAAAAAAGATACTTAATTAAAGTATAAAATTAATTAGCAAAGAAAATATCAATATTGCCTTGCTTTATATTAGCATTTGCTTCCTTTGCTTCCCCTAGACTTAAAGAATTAGTAGGCATAGAATGAATTTGAAGATGAACAAAGTAGTTTTCTCCTTCATTTTCCATATTCTTTTGAAGAAATTCATCAAGTGATAATGATGGAACAATAGGGTTTCTTTTCGCTTTCTTCTTAGGAGTTTCATCTTGAATATGAGTTCTATTTGTAGTCATGGATAGCTTCTTTTGACTTTGCTTTTGAGAAATTTCTTCTACTTGGGACACCCTTGAAGTCATGGGCATTTTATATTTTTGTGGCTTTGTAACACATGTGGCCATTGAATGCTGATTTGTTTGTGATTGTCATCCACTTATTGATATGGATTTCATTTTTTGCATATTTGTTGACAAGGATTGCTTTTGAGCATCTTCTTGTACTTGGATAACCTTGTGCTTTTGATGTTGCATTTTTTCAGTCTTGACTTTTTTGAATTTTTTAAGCAACTCAGCACTTGAGCCATCTAAGTTTAGTTTCTCCACTTTTTCCTTAAAACTAACCCCTCTTTTCATATTCTTCTTCCAAAGCAAGGATGCTAACAAGTAATGGAAAGGTAACAAGAAGAAAGTAATAGAACTGCCTGCATCATACAACAAAATAAGATGGATTATGATGCTATAAGCTTTTGTTAAGGAAAAAAAAAACAAGGACTAAGGATTGTAATTGCTTTTGATTACAAAAGTGATGCTCTATTAACGCACCAAATATAACGCCAAATATTCATATATGACGATAACCTTATGAGAGCAATTATGATAGAAAATAACACCTTTATCATCTACAATAATTTTAAATTTTATTGTGCCAGTATATGTTTCAATAATCAGGGACTAACACTTTGAAGATTCTACCTAGAGCCAATAATTACAAGTCTCAGTAAAGCAGAGCCAAGAGATTAATCTCCGCAATACCGAATCATTATTATCAGGTTTTTAAAACTTGAAGTTAAAGTATTTAAAAATTTCTCATGCAATTGTGGGGTGATTTAGGCAACAAGCATTGATAAACACAGGAAAACAACAAAAAAAGCGTGCGTGTGTGGGGATTTGTTCAAATATATGTAATAACCTAAGTCTATAACTGCCAAGCTGGCCTTGGTCAATCTTAGGGAGGGTAAAACTTTGTTATCAAATGTATTATTTTTTAAATTTAATCATTTAATTTCTCTTAAAAATAATTAACTTTTTACTAAAAATAGATGATTTTATTTTCATCACATCATATTATTAAATTAAAAAAATAATATAATTAATAATACTTATATAATTATAATACTAAATTTTTAATACTAATGTAACCCATGAACTGTTTCCTTCATCAAGAAAATCATACCATGGCATAATTAATTTAAACAGCTCACACTACATGTGGCAATTAATAAGCAATTTTCCAATGCCATTATGACCAATTTTAAGATTCCAGGTAAATTTATAATAAGAATCTAAAGTCTAAACGCATCCAAGTCAATGGAAATTTTTTTAAATATCGATCAATTAATTCTTAATTTTTTTTCTCCGGTAACATTTGAAGGATAGTCAACGTTTTCACATTGGTCATTTCTGTTCTCTCTCTTTTTTTGAATGAAAAGGAAATTGATTCAAATCAAATATACAGTCATATTTTAATAACACGAAATAAATAAAAATTCCAATAATATCACAATAAATTAAAACTTTTAATTTCATAGACGGACAATCTAAAGTCTTCAACCTCAACCTCAAACCATAGTCTGGAATAGTTATTTCTGGCAGCTGTCATTTCCACTAAAATGACAGTACTTAAATATAATCTAATATATATAATTAAATAGCATCACATGATATGTATAGTCTCAAGTTTCCTATCACATTTTCATATTTTTACTATAATAAGAACTCCAAGCAATAAAAAAATTACCTCTAGTATCGATTATCGATCGATTATCGCAGCAGCAAACAATAGAACGTAACAAGAAGAAAGTAATAGAACTACTTGCATTATACCACAAAATAAGATGGATTAATATATGGTGCTATAAGCTTTTGTAAAGGAAACAAAAATAAAAAGAACTAAAGACCAAAAATTACAAGATCTATTATTACCTGAGTATTCTATAATACTATTTATAATATACAAAAGATAAACTACTCCATAAAGTCTCATGTAGTATCCTCACATTCAGAATCATCTTCATATTCAACTTCATACACATTTGTAAGAGGAATGGATGAAGCCATTTCAATAATAGTAGCCGGTATGTCTTTTCTTGCTAATTCAAATTCACCATTATCATTTTGAGATCCAAAAAATTTCATCAAGTGATTAGATGGCTCATTCCCGTAATTTTCAAAAGAATCAAAATCTAATGGTCATCAATGCAATATTAGTCTCTAGGAATTGACTTCATAACATAATGCTTGTTTTCATCAAATGGGTCTTGAACATAGAAGCATTGGTGCACTTGATGTGGCAGCACAAAAGGCTCATCCTAATAACATCTTCAATTGAAGAGAACATAATTGAGTCCATATGCATCTTTTCCAACCTCAAACCAATCACACTTGAATAACACAACTTTGAAGGAAGCATAATAATCTAATTTGATAATATCATTTATTCTTCCATAGTAAGTTACATTACTTGTGATTGGGTTTCATCTTTTGAGCTTGCAAAGCTTTGAGTTAATGCCACCAATGTCACACCACTATTTTGAGTTTTTTGTCTTACATCACGACACCTAGTATGGAATCTATATCCATTGATAAGATACTCAGAAAATTTTCTTGCAACACTATTTAGTCCTCTAGAAAATTCTGTAATCCAATTTGGTACATCTGACTTCAAAGCACAAGTTTCAAACTAAGTAACAAAATTTTCACTTTGACTTTTAGCTCTTTTCCACTTTGTTCCCCAAGATTGATTAGCCAATTCATTCTCATGCTCTCTAGAATATAAACAATCATATATTTAGCATATAATAAAACATAATTTTATTCAAAATAGATAGAGAGAATTTTATTACCTAATATATTGTTGAACTGCATCACAATTAATCAACATATATCTATGGGATTGGGTCCTTAGCTTGTTATCAATATAAAATATTGCGCCTTTTTTTCCTCCTATAGGTTGACCTTTTTTTGAAAAAGTATTAGAATCTTGAACTTCACTTAAACTACATTCATCATTATTTCGAGGCATTCTATTCAATCTAGTCTGTACACCATCATGCAAATATCTAGAGTAAAATGTCAAACACTCCTCAACCAAATAACCTTCTATAATAGAACCTTCAGGCCGATTCTTGTTGCGAACATAATATTTCAATCTACTCATATATCTTTCAGGTGGATACATCCACCGAAATTGAACTGGACCACCCAATCTTAATTCATTTGCAAGATGAATTGGCGAATGAATCATTGTATTAAAAAAGCACGGAGGGAAAATTATTTCTAATTGGCAAAGTGTCTCTATAATTTCTACTTCTAAACAATCTATTTCTTCAATTATAATAACCTTCTTACACAACATCGAAAGAATGATCCAAGACGAATCAAAGGAATAACAACATGGCTAGGAAATAAACTTTTTATTGGTATTTGTAATAAGCAGCGCAACATAAAGTGCACATCATGAGTCTTGTAATTAGATATTTTTCTTTCACTCATTTGCACACATTGAGATATGTTCGATGCAATACCATCTGGTAGTTTTGTCATCTTCAAAACTTCACAAAATATGGTTTTTTTCCTCTATTGTCATGGAAAAACAATCTTTTGAAATTTTGGTTTTTCTACCATCTTTTGTTACCATTGGTTGAAGATTCTTTCTTATTCCTAAATCTTGTAGATCAAAACGAGCATTTGCATGGTCTTTTGTCTTCCCTGGAATATCCAGCAATGTCCTAACTATATTATCACATATGTTCTTCTCTATATGCATCACATCAAGATTATGCCTTAATGTATTATGTTGCTAATAAGCCAATTCAAAAAAGATTTACCTTTTTTTCCATGGACCATTAGTGCTTTTCTTTTTCTTCTTTCCAAAAATATTTTCAAAATTCTTTAGCTCCTTTAAGATTTATGTTCCTTCTAATAGTAGTGGTGGAGACTTAGTCTTAATTAGTCCATTGAAAGACCTTGTATCAAATCTCCATGGATGATTTGTAGGTAAAAAAACATGATGACACATGTAGCATATTTTTCGACTATGTTTCAAATAGGATGAAAAAGTCCCATAACTATAATAAGGACATGTCAACTTTCCTTTAGTACTCCAACCAAATAACATAGCATATGCTGGAAAATCACTAATAGTCCATAAAAGAGCAGCTTTCATTTGAAAAGTTTGATTCCTCGATGCATCATATGTTTCCACACCTAAGTCCCACAAAACCTTTAATTCCTCAATTAAAGGTTGTAAGTACACATCAATCTCATTTCTAGGTGATTGTGGCCCAGATATTAGTAAAGATAGTATGCAATATTCTGACTTCATGCACATCTAAGGAGGTAAATTGTATACCATTAAAGGCACAGGCCATGTACTATAAGAATTGCTCATGGTCTGAAATGGATTAAACCCATCAGTAGCCAAACCAAGTCTTAGGTTACGAGGATCAATTGCAAAGTTAGAATGAATTCTATCAAAATCTTTCCATGATTGAGTATCAGTAAGATGCCTTACGTTCCATCCTTCAAGCGGTTTTCCTTATGCCACCTCAATATCTTAGCTGTTTTTGAACACATAAATAATCTTTGAAGTCTAGGAATTAAAGGGAAGTGCCTTAAAGTTTTATAAGCCACCTTATGAGTTTTCTTAGAAAATTCAATCTCACAATCCACTTGAGGATATTCATTCCATCATGAAGCCCTACATTTATAGCATGAGTTGTCCTCTTCATTCTCCTTCCAATATAGCATGCAATCATTGGGATATACATCAATCTTTTTATAGTTGAAACCTAAGTCCTTGATCACAGCTTTTGTTTTGTTAAAGGAAGAAGGAATATTTAATTGTGGCACAGCCTCTTTCAATAACTCTAAGAGAGCGGTGAATGATGCATTACTCCACCCATGGAGACACTTTAATAGATACAATCGAATTGTGAATGATCAAGTGGAGAAATTTTTACAACCCGAATATAATTCTTGATTTGCCTCATCCACCAATTTGAAAAATTTCTTTGCATCGTCATTGGGGCCTTCATACGCACCTTCTACATGTGCCACATCTTTAAATCTATCATTTAACAACCCTTTAATGTTATCATATGAATCTTCATCACAATCATCATCCATGTCACCATTAAGATCCATTGATGTCAACTTTTCTCCATGATTTACCCATATTTTGTAACCTTTTACAAATCCATAGCATATCAAATGGGTATAAACTATATCACTCATTTCCCATTTACCATTGGCACACTTGGAACAAGGACAAGAAATCTCTTCTCCTTGAGGTTTTCCTTTAGTAAAAGCAAAATTTAGAAAAAATTTGACACCATCAATATACTCATTATTATGCCTTGGTAGATGCATCCAAGCTTTATTCTCATCATTTAGTATACTAAAAAAATCAAAATTAATTAACATGATATAATTAATAATATAGAATTTTTGATAATTTTTATATTATGAAAATAATATTAATCTAAAAATATACATTATCAAATTGAAAAAGAAAAATTTACCTAGTATTGAGAAGCACCATCCTGTGATTTGAAAATAAATGGATCTACCCAAATTGTGGTAACTTGTATCAAGAGATTAACTAATAAAAAAAATGAAAATTTGTTAATTTCACGTGTGTAGAACAAATAGATATAATGTGTGCTAAAATAGTGTAAGGCACACGTTAAATCAGTCCCCTCACTATTGAGTAGTAACGTATAAAAGACGCATCTTATATAGATTAGGTCTACTAGACAACAAATGTGAAATTTAAATATATCCCCCACAAAGTACACAGTATAGCAAAGAAATCTTATGTGGTGTATACAATTACAGAATTAGTCCTTAGGGGATCATCACCTAATAACTCAAACATGTATACTCAATATATCAAAAATTATTATATTAAAATTATTTAATTATATTTATTAAAAAATAAAAAATTATACTTAAATAATTTTAATTTAATAATTTTAAAATTTATTATATTATTTTAAATTTTGAAATCTTTTGTACACTATAACTAATATTTTAAAATTAAACTTTAATTTATTCATATTCAAATCTATAAATTTATTTTATTTTTATATATTTAATAATAATTTTTAATTTATACTTAATAGTTAATTTGGAATCTTATTGTTATGTATATGAACAAAACTAAATTATTTTGACAGTATTGTAACGTAGAAAACATTTTTTAGTATCCCTTAAAAATCATTCACTGTTCACTGTTTACTTTTAAACAATAATTAAAATGTATCAATTATATCAGTACACGAGGGGATTCGATCATCAAATTTTACTTATTTATGCATCAGAGTAACTAACACATCAAAGTCTCACTATTTTAAG
The DNA here is from genome assembly GCA_020226215.1 of Sindora glabra. Classification (NCBI taxonomy): domain Eukaryota; kingdom Viridiplantae; phylum Streptophyta; class Magnoliopsida; order Fabales; family Fabaceae; genus Sindora; species Sindora glabra. Next base: position 18,549 of record JAIUCU010000162.1, read on the forward strand.
CAACGGCAAAGACGCACCCAACTTTTGTTGAAAGATAACAAAACCGGTTTTGCATGTTGCCCTTTGTTCAATTGCTAAACATTCTGTTTGATTATTTTCAAACTTTGACTATAGATGCGTCAAATCAAAAAGTAAAAAGTCATTTGGTGAAGGTTACTAACCTCTTTTGACTCTTCAACATTCTATTCGATTATTCTCAACTCTTTAATTATTAAAAGTAATAAGAATGCCATACTTCAGCAACAATTTTTTTCTCATTTTCATCTTCTCACATCACTTCATAATTATTAAATCTGTCTATTGTAATGTAAGGCACACGTTAAATCAGTCCCCTCAATTGAGTAGTAACGTATAAAAGACGCATCTTATATAGATTAGGTCCGTTGAGACAACAAATGTAAAATTTAAATATATCGGCTTTTTGACTATAATACTGCTCGTTGAAAAACTATTTCTTCAAACCCTGCGCCGAAAATAGTATTTCCCGAAATCCTTAAACTGGTTTTTTTTCTTCAAAATTTGGCTGATCACGGGCATCACGGTGGGGGCGGGGGGGAGGCCTGTGATCAGTCTGCTCAACCACAGGGCACCCCCCATGATGCATATAATTTTTTTTTCGCCCTTTTTTTGCCTCCATTTCCGTGTCACCAGCCAGATTGGGAAGCCAAAAAATTTCCCCTTGCACTTATATATATATATATCACCCGCAACAACTATTCTATAACGTAATTTTATATTAATAAAACTATTAACCTTTTTTTTTACTTTATAAAAAACAATAATTGTAATTTTTCAATTATATCACATAATTAATGGTATGTTAAAATAATAATTAATATAAATAATTTTTGCACAATTAAAATTATTATATGTATCACGTAATTTTATATTAATAAAATTATTAATCTATTTTTTGAATTTATATAAAACCAGTAATTACGATTTTTAAATTATTTCAAATAATTGATGGTGTATTAAAATAATAATTTATATAAATATTTTTTACACAATTATAACTATTGTATGTATCATGTAATTTTATATTAATAAAATTATTAATCTCTTTTTTGACTTAATTTTATATTAATAAAATTATTAATCTCTTATTTGACTTTATATAAAATCAGTAATTATGATTTTTAAATTATTTCAAATAATTGATGGTATATTTATATAAATAATTTTTGCACAATTATAATTGTTATAAGTTTCACCTATTTTTATATTAATAAAATTATTAATCTCTATTTTGACTATATATTAAATCAGTAATTGTGATTTTTAAATCATATTAAATAATCGATGGCATATTTAAATAAAAAATTATGTAAATAATTTTTTTAAAAATATTTAATAATTAAATTATTTATATAAATTATTATTTATAACTAATTAATTATTTGAAATAATCTAAAGATGACTCAACTGGTACAATATATTTTTAAAAATGAAAGAAGTAATTTTATCCTTTATAATCATGTCTCGACATTTTCACTATTATTATTATGATAAAATTAATAAAGAACTGAATATTGTTAACCAAGTGATGAAGTGGGCTCTTAAAAATGATAAGTCTGTCAGTTAATTTTTTTTTAAATTTTATTTTTCTCTTTATATTTATAAAAGTATAAGTAATTGTCTATTGATCACTTTTATAATTTTTTATAAAAATTAAAATCTTAAATAAAATTTAAAATTTAAAGATAGAAAATATAAAAATTTAAAATGTCCTATAATATATTAATAGTAATTTTATAATCAAACACAAATTTTTCCTTTTTGCTCCATGATTATTATCCATTTTACATTTGATGAAAATTAAAAATAATTTGTGAAAAAAATATATACATATATATATATATATATATATATATATATATATATATATATATATATATATATATATATATATATATATATCCAAACATACTCATTAGCTTAATTATAATGTAATGATATTAATACAGCTTTTATTAATAAAAAAGTGGATATTGATACAAATTTTAGTCGAATTAGGTTAAAATCGTTAGATTAAATTACAATAGAAAGGCACGATAAAAAATAACAAGAAATTAATTTTGGAGAATGAAAAAGACTGAAAAGACACGAAAGAGGATTTTTTTTAATTTAATCTACATTACTTTTAATCGAATGTTCTAAATAATAATCAATAACATTATCAACTGTTGTAAAATTGTGGGAAATTGATATAATGTAATGAAATTAGTAGTTATTGTAAGATCGCTGAAATAATTAATATCACAATAAAGATAAAATTTCAAATAATATCTTGTAAATTTGTTATTTGAAAAATTAAGTCATGAAAAAATTTGTTAACATTGTTTTATCATATCGTAATGTATATTAAAATTTTAATTTATTTAATCTTAATATATGTTGGCATTTTACGTAATTTATACTTATTTTTCCTTCTTTAGATCCATTTATTTTAAAACATTACTTATTTTTAATTTTATGCCCTATTGTTATTTTATATTTAATTTTTTCTTAATCCATATTTAAGCTAATGTTTGGCATACTCAATTTTTCTTTAAGACTAATTATTCAAGGTTTTAAATAATAATCAATAATTTTAGTAAGTATCATAATATTATATAATACGTATAATATAATAAAATTAGTAGCTATTAAAAATTCATTGGAATAAATAAAATTTCAATGAATACAGATTTGAGGTTATTCTTTTGTAGACTTATTAGTTAGAAGATATAAAATTAATAATAAATATTTTATTCCATCGTGATGTAGATTTCTGTAACATTCTTTAAGTTAACATGAAATTAGAACATAATCTGTATCACGAAAATGACGTTGTATTGAAATTCGCAAATACTGGTCATAAAGCCCAGATTTCTAAGTAGTTCCAATCATTACAATTATTTCAAACAATAAATCTTCACTAGTACATGCGGTGGAAGTTTTGAATTTTTTTTTCAATTATGATTCATGTCATTGCACTATTACTTAACTATATAATGTATTCTTCATTTAATTAATTAAGGTAATTCCCATTATAAAGTAACCTCATTAAAAATTATAAAGTAATTTTTAGACAATCAGGACATGATTCAATTATGCATCGATTAAATAAAAAATTGTATGCAACACTATAATACAATAATGAACAACTCAATCGCCAAAATAATGGCTCCCAGTCCCACATTAAGGGCGTCGCCTCACTCGTTGCGGTCATTGAGCTAGGGTATGGTCCTATTCATCTCCATCATTTTCACCATCATCATTTGCATGAGTTAGGTTTGTTTGGCCTCTGGAAGGAGGAGAATTCAAGTCCCAAGAGGAAGATTGAAATGGTGGAATAAGGTTTTCAGCGGTGGAAAACCCCTGTTGCTGTTGTTATGGGGATCAATTGGCATAGTCAATACTAAATGGAAACGGATCAGCCAAAAATTGCAGTAATGAACCAGGGACTTGTCCAGATGAAAGTGAAGGCGATGGGGTGAAGAACGAGGACTGGGGAGCATAATGAAAGTGTTGTGGTAGTGGTGGGATATTATATGATGGGCTAGCATCATCGCCTATAAAGAACTGCACTGGGGGGTAAAACTGGATGGACCTACACCTCCTACATCCGCTTGCATCAGTGGAGGGGTGTATGAGGAAGGGATACCTACTTGTGTCATCGGTTGGTAACCTTACAAGATACTTTCATCATCATCCCTGTCCTCGGGTAAAATAGGGTCCCTGAAAGACATAAATCCGTGGCTTCTCCTACCACGCCTAGGCTCGAGAATGGGTGGTCTCGGGAGTTTAGTTTCCAAATAAGTAGGTTGGAAAGATGTCATGTCTTGATGCTCCCCTAATGTACGTAGCATGAGACTACATTCTCAATCCATTGTCTCCCTAAATTGGCTATAACCTTGAGATGGTGATTCCTTAACACTTAGCTTATGTAATCTCTCAACTACATCGGTCTACAAAGAAATATATCATTACAATTTATTGTCACCATAGAAAGAAAATGCTTAAAACAAGAGTGTATAAGGTATGAAAGGTTACCACAAATCCCGGACCACCATTGACTGGGTGAATCCACCATTTAGTGTGTCTCTAGTACCATCTCATATAGCCTAATTCATGACCCAGGGCATCTATGGCCATTTTCATCAATGAAAGTGTTTTGCGCCATGCATTCCAAGTAGCAATGAAAATGATATGTTCTTGTCGCTAGTCTTTTGATATTTTACCCTGGAGCTGCAAGGTATGATAAGAACCGAGATTGAATGGCTCCTATGGGATTGGTTGGCGCTTTCCAAACTGGCATAACACATGATATGTGTGATGCCATTTTACGATGTGGAAGCAAATGACAGGGACTGAGGCCAGCCATATGTCGGGCGAGGTCAAGCAATACCCTAATATTAGTTGTTGCACATCAAGAATGTCATAAAGGCACCAAATAATCTACATTGCAATAGTATAATATAAATAAGCATATCACTACAACCAAGGTTTGCTACGTTAGCTAGAAAAAAGTAAGGATTCAGACCTTATGGGCCCTTATCTGGTCAAGCAATACTCTATAATGTTGTAGGGTTGTCTCTGGCGGTCGAGGAGGTAGGCCAATGTTCTTCCACCTACAACAATAAAAAATTATGTATTATTTATTCCAATAGTTTGAGTAATTGGGAGTGCTGCAATATAAACCTCGCATAATTATGCACACCTAAAGCCCAGTGGTAAAAGTATAGGGTAGATATCCAGTCGAGGATCAGGATATGGTGGCCTTACTAGCGCTAGAGCAGGAAATTGATACCACGCCCACAGATGCAAAAGGTGCAAACATCTACTAATATTGACCTTATCGCTCTTTGTGGTGGTGCACAACTTTCTATACAAGCAAGCTAGAATAGCCGATCCCTAGCTATACTAACCAGCATCTTCAAATTTAGCCAACAATGGCAGGTACATCAACAGCACTCGGTGACCCGAAGTGTCGGGTATAAGGTAACTGCCTATTAGCCTCAATATGTAGGCATGTGCAAAGCGTCTCGTCAATTCATCATCTGCATTGTTCAGCAAGTGACCAAAGTTAGCTGCTAATCAAGTAATGCTCAATCATTGGCCTTGTAAACATTCATCAGGTGGTATGATCCCAAGTAATTCTTCGCATAGCCCTGGCCAATCATGTCCAGTATATCCTGAGACAGGAACGCCCTCACACGACAAATCCAGCTGTATGGAAACATCTTGTAAGGTTATAATATACTCCCCTGGAAGGGTGTGGAAAGTATACATCTCGTTGTTCAACCAGTGTGGAAACTAAAGCTGTATTAAAGTCGAAATGTCCGAGTCAGCTAGCATCGTAAAAGCCTGCCTACTATAGATATGGCAAAATTGCAAGTGGTGGATCAAAAAGCCGATTCACATGTGTGATGCATCGTAGTGTTAAGATTCGATCCTCCTTTTGCCATCAATTCAAGAAAAAAGTTAGCACGATCATGATTAATCAATTATTTCTAAAGGAAATAACTTACCTAGCCAAACCACATAGCTTACGAAGTATGTCTCAACTGCAAATATAAGAGAGACTTATCGTTGAGCCCAGGACTAACAAAACGACACTGAGTGGCCATGATACTGAAGAGCTATGGACTATGATGGGTCAGCTGAATTTAATCAATTCAATCAATTTCACATATGTCATGTTATGCAAGTGTTCCATAATAAGGTAAGAAAATAGGTAATTAAGTACATTATCAACTAGTAGAATCCATCAAGTAAATAGAATAATATACTATGCAACAATTTATCTAGATTCTACATTCATACACCAACAAGTAATACACACTAGAAGCATACCCACGGGAAGGAACTTGCAGAATGCATTGTGGACTAACCTTTTCTAAGGGTTTTAGTGTCATTACACACTTCGTAGATTATGAAATACACAATAGATAAGAATAATCCACACGAATAAATAGTACAAAAATAGTTACTTGAACACATTATGAACAAGAATAACCTACTTACTAATTTTCAACAAGTTACCTAGCTTCTAGGTTTAGGTATCAATAAGTAATGTATACGTTAGACACTTATGCGATAGAAAACTCAATGAATGCTTTGTTTGGTGAACTTTTTGGGGGTCCTCAGTGTCATGCCACGTTTCATCGATTAGATGGGCAAGTCACACGATTGTGACTAGGTTGTTGACATAACCCACATCTCAGAGGTTCTGACGGGCTTTCTCTCCAATCCATTTCATTCCTAATTTATGTGGAACGTGGTCGCCCAATGGGACGCATCTGTGATGGATCCGGTACCAGTATTGGTCCATCCACTGCTGGCCAATGTTCCATGCCTCTGATTGAATGGAACTCACTTCTATAAGCATTTAGCATAGTCTCCAACCGGAATACAAGATCAACGTATTGTAAAGGATCCACTATGACCTTGGCACAGGCTGCAAAAACTTGTTGACATGGCTAATGCTCCACCTGGAATTTGCCGCAATCGCATATTCGATTGGACAAGCTAACCTTGCATAATCGACCAAACTATTTCCATGTTGGGTCATACGGTTCATCCACCTCAAAGAGCGATCCAAGACAGTCAAAGCAACGAATGTGACATGCAGATACTTTTCTCATGCATCCTTGAATTTTTTTCTGAATATCTTTGTTGAACACCTCACTTGCCTGTATTTGGGCAACAATGGTCTCTGCTCGAGTAACAAAGCATGTATTTGTGCGATGCAGTGTTGCTTTTACCAACCCAATAATCAGTAGAAATCGAACCCCTTTAGAGACACTAGTCACACACTCTACCAAGTTAATGGTCATGTGGCCCTAATGTTGGCCTTCATTGTTATATGCACGATTCCATTGATTTTTTAGGATGTTAGCAATCCAATCAGTAGCTCTTGGGTGCAACTGATATAGTTTGTCTAACTTATTTTGTACAACATGCCGCTCATATTGGTAACCTGTACCATCTACCGGTGTGATTGAATAAACAATAATCATAATAAGCAACGACAATAAATGATATTAGCATAGGTAAAACGCACTAATGTTAGTGAATAATTTCTTTAGCCACGATGTCTTGAACGTAGAGTTTAGGTTACTGGTGACATGTCGTAGGCAAAACACATGGTGAGCATAAAGGGGTTGCCACCCTACACGTTGATTTGCAATGACATCTAGTATTCCAAAATGCCGATCTGATATAAGACAAACACCTTGCCTGCCGTGGGTGACATGACATCGAAGGTTTGATAAGAACCAAGCCTAAGTCTTGTATGTTTCACCCTCAACCACAGCAAATGTAAGAGGCATAACTTTTCTCTCCCCGTCTTGAGACGTTGCGATAAGCAGCACCCCCTTATACTTTCCATACAAAAAAATACCATCTATTTGGACTATTAGCTTCAGATAGTTAAATGCCTCGATGCATGGCTTGGAAGTCCAAAATAATCAATAAAACATTGCGACTGGCTCATCATCAGAACTGCTTGGCAAGCATTCTCTACTAATAACCTCAAAATAAGACCCAGGATTGAAGTTCCGCACTGCGGCCAGCCGCTTAGGCTATATGGAATACGACTTCTCCCAGTTCCCAATGGCAGGAGCGATAGCTCGCTGTTTACCCTTCCATGCCTTCTTGTATGATACAAAATACCTAAAAATATTATGGATATGCTAAATAACTTCTCGGATGGACACACTTGAATTTATAATCACCATCGCCACGATGTACGATAAAATTACATCAGCGTCCAGTTTTGGATGGCCTCGAGAAAAAGAAGCAGATACACACGAGTAAGACCCATTATATTTAGATATCTCCTAATTATTTTCTCTTGGCTTATAGCTTGCTCTAATCCTCCAATTGCACGTTATGCCATAGTCAGGGCATCGATATTCTTCATATTTGGTCGAAGAGTAGTATACACAAAATGTGTGGTGGTTCCGAATGGAGTATATCTTAATTGCATGTCGAAATGAATTCTGGTCTATGTATCGCAAACCCACATATAACTCTTGATTGTCATTTATATTCATATCACTCCCACTAAAGGGTAATCATCACTTATAGCAGCTTCTATATTTACTCGGGAAAAAATGCAGTGGCTGATTCCATATAGCGGCTACTCGGAGTTGTCAAGAGTGTATCCATAATGTCTTCTCCATCGTCATCGTTGTCATAGCTATCATCATCATCGCCAAACCCCTCAGGGACATCATCATAAGCATCGTATTGTTTAAAATCATTTATTATATCCTCTGTTCCATCTGGGGAAGAGGGTTCCTAGTTTACACCATAACACGACTGCAAAAAACATGGCTCGGGAGTACAGTCAACATTAGAGTTGTCAAATGGCTACCCATATTCAATTTGACTGTTCGTTCCAGTAAGGTAGGGATTGTAATTTGATGGCCCTTCATTGAGGTTGTGAGGTAAGCTGCTAGACGGTTGTGTATGATTCTGTCAGTGGGCCACAATAATCAACTGGTTGACTTGCGATGTTTAAGTTAAGTTCCCTGGTTGAGACGTATGCATACAATTCTAGGCATGACAACTGAGTAGGAAATCGTGCATTCGCTTCCCACATTCATTGAATGTCATCATCATCTTCTAATATACATGCCTTGTACCGCATCGGATTTAACGAAAGCAAATGCCTATACACCAACTCAGTTACGACTTAATTTTGATCAAGTCATAATTTTCGCCCAACTGCATTTTTTAATCCATCCAGGGTGATATCTAAATTAATTCTGATGACCTTCACCCTATGACACTTAAATGTATCACTTTTGGCCGACTTATAAATTTCTCCATTTGAGTAAATACAAATATTTGACTCCCTAGCACTCATCTTCTTCCCTACCATAGTCGCATTTACATGATACTTCAAGAATCAGAATTACACAATAAAAAAGAGCTCCATAGTAATGAAAATAACTACAACTAACTATTACTACACACATGCTCATCATTACTGTAATATTACATATTTACTAGAATTATTTGTGAATATTTACTTGAAAGCTTAACTAAGGTTCAAGTATGACATTTAAATCTTATGTTATTAAGTATACTAGCACAATTATGCAAATAAAGATTGTGAATAAGTTTCTCTTAAAATGTATAGTTTAAAATGTCATTTTCCACAATATCATGTGTATTGTAATATTTCCCAATGCCAATAGATTAACAAAGATAAACCCTCAGAATACATATTGTAGGATTCATCTTCTGTATCACTAAATAATATATATTATGTGTTTAAAAAAGTTTTTATAAATTAAATTATATCATATTGTGAAGATAATTTACTAATAAAATATTTACTTTAGTGATGTAGATTTTATCATAATTTTATGTTTAGTTAAATATTTTTATAAGTATATACATCATATTATGATAAAATATTGCTTAAATTTTTAATTTTGTAGCCTAAATCTCCCATATAATAAGCTCATAAGAGAATAAGTGAAAATCTGGTATTTACTAAAATCTTAATCATTCTAGCAATCTTTTCCTACTTTCTAATTTTTTTGTATTAGGTATATTGCAATATTATGAGACTTAATTAAAATTATTCATTATTATTATTTAAAATCTTGATTAATTAGTATCAAAGTAACATTCAAAATATGAACAATAAATCAAATATAAGTTAAGTCAAATTTACTAATAAAACACAAGCATGTAAAGTAAATTACAAATGAGTAAAACTTAAAAAAAGATAAATTGGAAGTAAAAAATAATATTTAATTTTAATATCGTAAATGAATCACGGGGGGTGTGGCCCACGTGATTTGTGGGATATGGGGTCCATTTCCCCGTTATCAACACTTTTTCAAAAAGGATTAAAAAATTTTAAGTGTATTGTGAAATAGTTTTTAATGTGTAATATAGTGAGAAATTGTTTTCCTAGCTGCACATACTAGGATCGAAAAGCCTAATTTAGTAACTATTGCAATAACAATTATAAAAAAAAATTATTTTTTCTATTTTAATTTAATCAGATATAAAAGTTAATTTTAATATAAATAAATATTTAAAATATACTTATATCATAATAAAAAAATTTAATTAATATTAGCATACTAAAACAATAATTCATTCAACCTTTTTTGTTTTGGAACATTATTTAAATTTCAAAAAGTTAGAGTTAATATATTACACTTCTATTATTTTCTCCCTTACTTAACCTAAACCCTACATTATTTCAATTATTTCTACATTACCTTATCCTAACTGTGAAATATTTGTCTTAATTATATAATTATTTACGCTTAACCATGACAATTTTACAGAAAAATATTTTATTATAACTAAAAACTAAAAACATATTCAAATATCATAAAAATAACAAAATATATAAACAATATAGGCATATTAAAACAACAACTCCTTCGACATTTTTATGATATTATTTTAAAGGTCAACAACTTAGGGATATTATTGTATATTTTTAATTTTCTCCTCATTACTTTTAGGCCAGCCTTTACATTAAATGAATTGCTTGTAAATTATCTTAACTTATTTGTGTAATATTTGTCTTAATTAAATAATCATTTATTCTTAATCAAAATAAAATTATGTACATTTCAATATCTATTCTTGATTAAATTAAAATTTATAATTTGTAAATATATTTTAAAACTCTCAAAGTATAAGATTCTATCTTCAACAACTATTTCTGAAAAATAATTTTATGTTAATGAACTTACCATTTTTTAAAAATCTCTAACTATCTAGATTTTTTTATTTTCTTTTTAATAATGCCTAACCCATAATATTTAATAATTAAAATCATAATGATTTCCTCAACATACATATAATCTAGTTATACAGCAATATAAAAATACACTCAAAAATTAAAATAATAAAAATAAATAAATAAATAAGCATATTAAAATAATACACACAAGTATAAACATGAAAATAAATTTAAACAAGATAAATATCATAACATTTTATTCACATTTATTAATTCAAACATAATCATAATTTACATACTCAAATGAAATAATCACAATCTAATTACAATGTTTACTAATAATATCAATTAAAATGAAGAAATGCTTGTAAAAAATATTACTAAACAAATATAATACTTTCATGTGACCTGAAAATATAAAATAATACAACTAAAAATTTTTATTCTTCTAAATAATCTTACTTGTATAATAAATTTTTTAAATAACATGACTGTTGTTGAAGATCTGATTTTGGATTGTTGGAGAAGAAAATTGTTGTTAGGAAGAAAATCCTTCATAGAAGAGCTACTATGAAGATGATTTTTAAGTGAGTATATGGCTGTTGAGTAAAATTTTTTGGGGCGTGGGTGTGTGAATGGCCGGGGAGGGGGTTTTTGTAATGAGGGAAGTTGTCACAGGGCACACAGTGCTGCGACATGTGGTAGCGCGGGGTGCAAGAGGTGGGGTTACGATGGAGCTGCTTTGGACACGTGGCAGCACGCGTCGCCTAGGATATCCTGGGTCCGATACGTGGCAGCACGGGACATCCTAGGCATGCATGCTGGGACGCGTGGACAGCTATGGTGGACTAGCAAGTCATGTTGTTGGCCTGCCCGTGATCAATGTTGATCACGCCCACTAGCCCAAGGTGATCAGACTGATCATGTTCGATCAGAGAACGTGATCAGGACTGATCACAAGTGGCCCAATAACGTGATCAATCAAATTTTAATAAAAAAAATCACTTTAAGCATTTCGGGAAATACTATTTTCGATGCAGGATTTCAGGAAATACTTTTTCAACGGGTAGTATTTTGGTCAAAAAGCCTAAATATATCCCCCACACAATACACAATATAGCAATCTTACATAGAAGAAATCTTACGTGGTGTATACAATTAATTACAGAATTAATCGTTAGGGGATCATCACCTAATAACTCAAACATGTATACAATTAACACAACACAAATTTCTTTGTATATTAATATAATATTACAGTAAGTAGTTCAAAATTTTTGTAGAATATATAATTATGTATTCAGTATTTGACTTAAAATTTTTTACACGAGGAATTAAGTATCAAAGTAATACACCGTCGGGTCCCTCAATTCTGCAACTTACTCTTCTTAGCTCTCGGATACTACATTTGTAGCAAAATACATTCTGAAAAATAAATGCTCCAAAATATTTTAATTTGGAAGTAACAATGCCTTACTTTCATTTTGAAGAAAAAAAAAGGGGGGACAGAGGGCATGACTAACAAAACAACAATGACAACAGATATATATATTAAAATAAAAATCCATCTGAAATAATTTAAAAAATTTCTTACACCTTTTTAAAATTATATTTAATTCTTTAAAAATTAAAAAAATTTATATAAAATTTTAATTTTTTTTATTTCAAACTCCCCAATATTTTTGCTTGCTCTAGCTGCACACCTCCATGCATTTATGAACTTTTATGGAAGACGACCTAGACAATCTCAGAGAGGTGGTTTTGTCTAAAGCATGCACATCTTCCTAGCAGAAGAAGTATCTACTTCAGCTACAATGCATAACAGTACTGGATAATTTAAAAAATGCAATGAACAGTTGATTAATGCTGGGGGTTGGCAAAGACACAAAAAGGCAAATTAAAGTACATATATAAAATGAAATTAAAGTGCGTCTGTATGTATGTATATATATATATATATATATATATATAGAGAGAGAGAGAGAGAGAGAGAGAGAGAGAGAGAGGCAACTAGAAAAGAGGAAATTAGAGTAAGTAAATTATATATACAAAACTTAAAACAATACATGATATTCAAGTCAAAATCTGGCAGTTTCTTTTATGGTCAATTTTTACTTGATGCTATCATGGTATCACCTAATTTACTAAATGAATATGCTTTTAAACTACGAAAAGCTTTAAATTAACAGCCTAACTCAGTAACAACGTGATAATAATCTGAGTTGCCAGATAAAATCTTATTATTTGTCGCATCCTAGATGAGAACCTCATGTGAATTAAATAGAAAAGACTTACCAAAAAATGTTACTAGCGGACCAACACCACCGAGTAAAACGATAGAGATGAATAAAAAAAAAGGCTACTTCTCTTTCCACTGAAACCTAAAATAGATTGGGCAGAACAAATTCAAAACATAATTACAATTTATATTGAATAAGCCATTTTTTCTTTGAATCTCTGGAAATATAAACAGTACAACGCAGGATTTAGAGGAAAAGCAATATGCCTCTAAAGCATTTCATATCCTTAGCAAATTTTTAACTACGGAATCATGTATATAACAATAAATCAGAAGAGATGAAATTGTCTACAAGATTCTCACGTAAGAGCCAAAAGACCAAAAGGATTCATTTGGAGTAGTATATTTCAATGTTACTGAAATGATGTAGAAGACCAAACTCAACAAAGTCCACAAACTCAAGATTTTAAAAATTGTAAGTCAAAAGTATAAAAGCTGAAGCTGGCAAGAAGTGTGCAGAGTACTAGTCAAATCTTAAATAATCTAGACTCTGCGAATGCCATACACTCCTAAATTTAAAAGGAAGGTGAGAACAAGCTCCAACTAAATTCTGCGGCCATTATTGAAAAAATTAGAGGTAGAAACACAATGAAGAATAGCAAGCTTGAACCATTGCAGTAGCAAGCTTGAAGCTGCTCTTCCTCTGCAAGTGGGCGTCGGTCACTGAAGCAGCCAACGCCACCTGCAGTAGCAATTATGCCCTGTTCAAGCTCTAAGTGTGGCAACTGAACAATAGCACAATTTGAGCTGCTAAACTTAACCATATATGGAGGTAAGTGCTACCATACTACTAGATTTGAGGTACAGAAAATTTTCCCAACCTTTTCAACATAAAAATTCAAAAACCCTATCCTCCATTTTTATAACAGATCAGAAAGCTTGAGAACAAAGCATAGTACAAATCAATTAAACAAAACATAAGAACAAGGCAACAGAAACAGAGTAAACATGAATACAATTTAACAAAGCAATAAAAGAAATCAATGGAAGACTGAGTATTATGAAATAAATAGGAAAAATCATAGAAAAATGAGGAGAAATTATTACGATGGCTTGAGCTTTTGCGCCGTAAACCATGATGAAGAAAATAGAGCAATGAAGATGAAATGAAGCAGTGAACAGTGCGAAGCTAGTTGTGTGAAGCTCAGTCGATAGATTACACTGGTGAATGCTGAGAGGAGAAGAGGCGTGCAGGTATTCAAAGCTCAGCAGTGAAAAATGAAATTTCCTTCAAAAAAATAATCACGTTATTCTAAAATTAAAACTGGATCAATATAGATTAAAAAATAAAAAATTATAGATTTTAGTTAAATTATAATTTAAAATTAAAATTAAAGAAATTATAAAAATAATTTTTTTTGTTAAAGTATGATAGTATTTTTAAAGTATAATTTTAGAAAAATATAATTAAAAATTAAATTTAAAAAATATAATTTTTTAAAAAAACTAAAATTTATTAATTTAAAATAAAAAATAAATTTTTATAATTTTTATTGCTTAAAATAATTTAAATAGAAAATATAAAATAAGTGTTGCTTATTCAATAATAGACAATAGTTTTAATGTTCCTTATGAATCAAAATTTGACAATACTAATTTAATGTTGTCTATTTTATAATAGGCAACGATTTCATTTACCAACAATTAATTAAGTATTGTCTATTCTTTATTAGGCAATAGTTTTTTTGAGTGTTGCCTAATAAGTGTTGCTTAAGTTAAAAACACAAGGCAATACTCAAGAAATGTTGCCTATTTACATTTTAGGCAACAGTTTTTAACTGTTGTTAATTTTAGTGTTGCCGTAAATGAAAAATGTTGTAGTGTGTCCGGTGAATTTTTAACTTGGTAGATTGAAGACCCTTTCAGAAGTTGTGTAGATCCTGCTGAAAGTGATTCCCATGACTCAGTGATGATAAGCCATTACAAATCATGATCCTACTTCATGCTTAAAATCAGTTAATCATTAGTTATATAACTTTCAGCAGGATCACGATTTCAACTAAAAAGGTGAAGGCTAAAACCTTCCACAAACTATAATAGTACAAAAATGACAGAAAACAAATCTTACCTGAAAGCTTGGCATATGCATTCCCGAAAATCATGAAATGATAATGATTTAATTGGAAACATTCATTTCATTGCAAGAATTCATTACCCAAAACTCACAACTAGTTAGAAACCAACTGAAAAACAAGCAGAGCAATTAATAAAAAAATTTATAGATCATCATTATTTATTACATGGCAACAACAATAGATAAATTAAGTACTTTGCTGAAAGTAATATAAATAACACTATCAAAAATTTTGTTTTATAAAAGCGGTAATGCAACTCTTGAACATATATGAATGGATTGCTTTAAATTCATATCCAATTTGTGACTATTACCTCAGTAGTATGATTTTAAATGAGAAGATGGTGATTGTAGGCAACATGGACACCGGTCTTTGCCGCTGTAGCATTGAAGATCCACTCCCCTATTTTTAGTTCATAAGATAGAATAAATCATTGAGCAATTTTTTTTCTTGGTTTCAGAGCAGTGGAACTAGTAGTTAGTGATATAACAATTAGGTACAATTGTATATGACCAGACAATGCAACATTTAAACATGAATTGCATTACAAAAATACATCAATGGGTCTCAATTTTAATTCAATTGCAATCATTTTTTACACAACAATGATAAGGGAGGAAAAAAAGAACATTGAAAGAATCGATATGAATGATTAACTTACATAAGCAAATATGCTCAAATTTCAGTTTTCACCTTATTTCTCCTGATGTCCCATATTCAATTGCCAAAAGATCCCCAAATTATACCTCTGATCTTGTGCTCAATATTGGGCAAGTAGAAAATCCTACGCTTGTAGAGACAAAAATGCAAAATTAACTATAAATAATCAAAACCTTTCAACACTTCTTGCCTGTATGGACCAGATACCAAAATAAAGAGAAACTCAAGTATTCCGAATAATCCATAAGAAGGGAGCTTGAGTTTTATTGAGGAATCAAACTACAGAAACCTAAAGCATTCAAAATAATTGCAATCCATGCAGTTTTAAACTCAAAAACAATTTTTTTAGCTTATATCTATGCAATTCTAATTCTAATTTACTGGTGCTGTATTCCTAAAAAAGGGAATCCAAAAAATTCTAACTAACTCAGTTTTGCTTAGTTGGGATTTCTGTGTTTATCTGCTCATTCATCGTACAAGTCATTAACGAGTGAAAAGGAAGACTCCCAGACAATAAAAACAAAATAGTAATTGTTTTTGCATTTTTCCTAACACAATTTTCTTCGCATCCAAAGAGATACACCTGAAACTATGATAAAAAAAGCCAGAAAGAATAGAAATAAAATTGCCGCCAAGAGTAGAAAATCAAAAGACTGCGAAAGACTAACAGCTTATGGAATATTATTGGGGCTAAAGGTTCTACAGCTTATCG
Organism: Sindora glabra; assembly: GCA_020226215.1. Lineage (NCBI taxonomy): Eukaryota > Viridiplantae > Streptophyta > Magnoliopsida > Fabales > Fabaceae > Sindora > Sindora glabra. The sequence continues at coordinate 35,012 of JAIUCU010000162.1, forward strand.
GGCCTCTTCTTTAGCGATCCAGTCCCCATGGAAAGGAGGACTCTTCATGGGTCGGAGACTGGACCGCAGTTAAAGGCATCGACAGATCGATACAATACGAAGGTCAGATAGTACGAAACAAACGTCAACGATGCACTTACCAGAGCCGGTATCTGTATGGTAGATTGGGAAAGTGAATACCAGTTTCCATTTGTGATGGTAGCGGTGGCCAGTAGCCAGATTGGGATGGCGGTGGCAGAGAGTGGCCAAATCGGTGCGGCGTTGGCAGAGGAAAATCTCGGTGTGCACGTGGTGCTGCTACACCGCCAGCGGCGGCAGTTGCACCCCTCATCACTAACAGAGACTTTAAACCCTAGAAGACGTAAGGAAGAGAGGATTTGAGAATTTGGGATCGATTGCATATTGTGCTTGTCTTGAGTTGAGTATTGAGGATATCGAATTTTTCGATCAAACTGGGCTGTATGCCAAAAGTTTGCAGCAGCTATTTGAGGTAGGGCCATATGATTTGCAACGGACTATTTGAGACAATATGAGCAACCGCAAAATTTTGCTCAAATCAGATACATTGTAGCAGTGATGGTTGTAGTCACGCATGCAGTAGTAGTATGTTTTTTATGGTTGTCAATGTGCGGGTGTTACGATGTGGACTCAAAGTCATAAATTTTATAAAAACTCTTACATTTACATAAAAAGTTGGAATAATTCTCATAAATACTTAATATCTTTATATTTTTACACAATTTGATGTGATAAAATAATTTTTAAAATTGAAAATTATATAATAGCATTGCTAACAATGGGAAAAATATATCCAACAATTAATGACTATACAACTGAATTACTAAAATAAATAACCTATCATAAATGTTAAAAAATTATTCAACATTTATTATCATTTAAATTATGATAAATTTAGTCTTTAAAATACTGAACTAATAAAAACATCAAATTATCTATTTTTTGAAACAAATAATTTGAACAAAATACAAATTTTAAAACAAATATAATATTTTAATAATGAAAGCATTTTATCTTGTGAAGATTTGAACTCTTGTGATATTATTTTAAATAATTTGATGCATATATCTTCGGATTCCACGCAATATTCGATAAGCACTTAAGAAAAAATTATAACAATGCATCAGTATATTATCAAATATAATAATTAATATATTATCATACAAAAAAAAATGATCAATTCGTCTCATAAACTTAATATATATTTCTTTAATTATTTGTTGATGGATGTTTCTGGATCCAGCTGTATCACAACAATTAACTGGCTTCACTTTTTTTTATTTTTTGTTTTTGTCTCGTCCACTTTTAGGCTTAACTTCCCACTGTTACTTTTTCTTTGCTTTATTCTTTACTTTTCAAGTCTACCTCTTTCGGTGTGTCCTTTCATCTTTCATACTTCAATTTATTCTGTTCATTCATTTTTGTTCTATTTTCTTCATCATCTGCTTTATTTATCTTCATCAACTTCAAAACAATCAAACCCAAATCAACTTTAAATGAAATGAAGATAGAAAATTATCAAGACGGGACGCAGTAATTGGTGGAGAATAAGAACATATGTTGAAGGTAAGATACTGACATCTTTCTAATATTTTCTTCATGGAAATATCTAATCGAGGAGAAATGCGGTGGAAACTAAGGTTGTCAGAATCGCGATTCAACTTGTGGGATCGCACGATTCTGCATTTCTACCTGGGCATTTCATGCTGAAACGCACAAAAAATTGTTGGACTGTGGGATCTCCGATTCAGCCATGAAGGATTGGTTAACTCGGTGGGATTATATGATCCTAGCAAGTTGGCTGATCCGGCATTTTTGCTGCACTGGGTCAGGTTAATACAACTGGGCTTAGAAGTTTTTTCAAAAAATCCAAAAACCCATTAACCCGAAATGAAAAATTAGGCCTTTTTTTACCCAAAATGTAACCTAGCAAAGGCAGAATAGAACTAGAATTAGAAACCCACCTTGCTATTGAATCATCGAAGCTTCCTTCCATTTCTGCATTCTGCTCACCTTTGCCTATTGTTCGCCTCTAGTCATGCGCACTGTTTGTAGTTACTGTTTGCCATGCGCCATTCAATGCAAGCCCTAATTTTAACTTGCTGGTGCTGGAGCTTGGAGCAAAGGCGTGAAACAGAGAGCCAGAGAGAGACAAAACAAGGGGATTGGATGAAACAAAGAGAAAGCCGAGAGTCCTAGGAAGTCAGCTGAGTTTATTGACTTAGCTTTACTTAAATAGTTTTTTTTTGTTAATTTCATTTAGCAAAATGTTGCCTTGGCTGGTTAGTTGTCTTGTTCATTTTCATTTTAACTTTATTAAACCATGAATTTTGGTAGACATTTTACTTCATTTTGGAAAATTTAGAGTGAATTATTTATATTAATTACTTTATATAATAATTATTTATATTAATTTCTTTATGTTTGATGGAAATTTTGAAGTGAATTTAGGCAGTTAATTTAACTTTATTTTTCAAGTTTAACTTATTAGCTTTGCAATATTTGTTGACTTGGTGAAAATTGAGAAGTTAAGGATGGAGATAATGTGGAAGACATGCACTTGGATGAAGTGCAATTCCATGAGGATGAGAATGAAGATGATTTGGAAGATGTTCAACATTTTGAAAATCATGAATTTTATTAAATTATATTGACACCTTATCTTTTTAGTATTGTTTGTTTGAAACTTACAACTTCAGAATTTATTGTTCCTTTTTAATTTATGACAATATGTGTCGTCTTTAATTTTATATGCATATTTAATTACTTTAAAGCTCTATTTTTTCTTACAAAAAGGTTAGAAGTAGGTATATGAAATGTACATGGGTATTTAAGGTATGATCTTACGATCTTATTACGATCCCACGATTTATCCTAGGTAGAATCTCGATACTGACAACCTTGGTGAAAACATCCCAAATCAGTCTGCAGCAACTGCGTCAGAGCTTTGTTGCCTTTGCAGTGCGCTATTACAATTGTGATTTTCAATACTATCGCAATTGCGCCCTTATGAGGATGCGCAGACTTCTGCAACCACAAAAAATGTGGCCACATCAGCCAATGGGGTCTGTGTTTTGAATTCCGAATGTAAAGGTTTAAAGAATTTAAATAATTATAATTCTTGGTAAAGTTTAGGTTAAATACCCTTTTCATGTCGTTTAAGTTATCTTGATGGGTCTATTTTGTTATTTATTTGAATCGGTAGTTTAAGAAACTCATCATTATTATAAAAAGAAAAAAAATGGAAATAGAAGTCATCATTTCATGTCTTTGAATGCTTCTCACATGTGACGATTTGAAAAATATGAAGATTGATCTCATTTATCAGCAGGCAGATTTAGGAATCTAAAATTAATAACAACCTTATTTTTAATCCCAGTGATTGCTATGGTCCTCTTGTCAAATTGGTGAAACTATTACTATTTGTTGATTCCTTGCCTTTTTGTTTGTAAAGGGTTGTGTCAATGACAAATGTCTATTCAATTTGTAAGGACTTATGCTTCGAAATATCCATATCTGGTAAAGTGGTTGACTTGCATCGTGATACTATGACACTACAAGAAATATACACTAAAGCCACGGTATCAGAAGCGATAACACGTATGTCTTTGCTTTATCGGCGAAAGATGCACCACGGGAAGAATTGGGGGTTTTCATTTGTGGGCTATTCAAACTACGCCGATGTTGCTGCTTTGGAAGCCCAAAAAAATCTGGCGCTTAAAGCAATGACAATGTGCCGCTTATTCTCATCACTTTATTGGCAAGGAAAAGTGGTGCATTTTTTTTCACAACTATATAAAATGATTAGATATGTTTTTGCTTTAGAGTTCAAAAAATTTTGATCTCTAATGCAACAAAATTTATCTCAATGAATTACTATACAGGAATTGAGAGCACTTTTTTTTGCCACTAACTCCATAGTAATGACAATGTCATCACTTTAGAGTCTTTAATTTATGAGGAAAAACATGTTGATTGCCTTCCTTGATAGCAATGATGATGTCATTGGTTTTGATTCAAAATGTCATCACTTTTAGAGTATGTAAGAAAATAAAGCACCATAGTTAGCATGCATAAATTTATTGCAACAATTTAATTAAACTATAAAGTGATGACATTCAAAATGTTGTCACTTTAGGGCCTATATATATCAATTGCAGTGCTAGACCCTTCCCTATTATTTTAACACAATTTCCTCTATTTCTTTAACTTCCCTATCCTTATTTGACAAACTAAGTTATTTTCTGTCATTTTTTAGCTAAATCTCTCAATATTTTCACGTTTCATCACTGTCTTAATCTCATTTGTGTCATTTTATTTTTCAATTTCTTTCTTTGTATTTCAAAGATTTTATTGTATTGGCAGCAATTTTAGGTAAGTCTATACTCATTGTAATATGTTGTTTTCGAATGAATATAATGGTGCTTGTGCTCGTGAGTTTTCTTTTGTGAATTTGTGAGGAAGCATTTTAGGCTTTCATTAAATAGTTGATATGATCTGGGATATGAAAATGAATTGCAATTTTAAGGGTTGTTTTGTTTTGCTTGTTGATGTAAATTTCTCTCATTTATGTTCATGTAGCAATTTTAGGTTTTGAGCATGTGGTAGATTTGACTTAGGACACATAGTTAATTTGATTTGAGATCTAACTTTCTCTCATTTCTACTATTGTTTTGTTTGCCTTGCTAATATATTTGTTCCTTATTTAGACAAAGTGTAGGATTTATAGAGTTGATATAGTGAAATTTGGATCAAGGATAGAACTATTGGCTTAGAAGTAGTTTATAAATTGTTAAAGGAGAGTACAAAAGAAAAACAAAAATTTGATTATTTGAATAAAGAATAAAATATTGGAGGATAAAAATGTAAAATTATAATAGTCAAAGGTGTGTGTGTGTGTGAAGTGCCATGATAGTAAGTGAAAGATAGAAGGGATATTAATATTGAAAAGTTATTAACTTCTTAATAATTAATTATAATTTATCATATTGTAAGTAAATAAATAGTTAAAAATGTTAATTAATGTAGAGAGAGTGGATAAAAAATAAAAAATCACTATAGTTAGATATGCGTGTAAAAGTTATCAAAATTAACAAGTTACACTTTTAAAAAATAATAATTTTTTAGAAATTATGAATATAAAATTTATTAAAATACCTAGACACAATAAGTTGAAATGTGAGATTTATAATAGTTTAAAACCTGTGTAAGAACTGTCATGGCCAACAAGTAAAGATAAGTAAAATATCTGGTATTACAAAATATTTTTTATTAAAATTATCGCACTTAATTAATTATTGGAAATTAAATTACACTTTAACCTGTGTAAAAGGTCAATATTATTAAGCTAAATTAAGAAAAAATAAGAAATATTTAGAAATTTTGTATATTAGATTTTTAAAATATTAAGATTAATTATTAATATATTAAAATATTAAGACAACAAATAAGACTATTCAATAATTAAAATTATTGTAACATTAGATTTACAATAATAATATATTAATATATTAAGACAACAATTAAATCTATAAAATTTACTAAATATTAAACAATAAACAAATGATTACATAGTTCAAATTATTGTAACTATTGATTTATAATTATTTTAATTTGAATAAACTAGTGTTATGTGTTGGAAGTATGAATTAAAATCTAAAAAATATGAAATTAATCATAACAAATTATGAGCATACCTGAAGTATAATTTGATGAAACTATGACTGATCTGAATGATGATGATGAGTAGAATTACAACTTACTTCGCCCCTTAGGTCATCCAGATAGAGAGAAAATGGAGAAAAAAATTTTTAGAAGAGTGGGAATCCTTATTTTTCAATATCAAAATAATAATTCTGATCTTTCTATTTAAGGTCAGACTTGTGATAGGAAACTACTGACTACTAAAAGGCTGTAAGTTGGGACCTCTACCCATATGAACTTATGTATGATCCAACTTATCATGGATCATATATATTAAACTAGGGTCCAATCTGTTCTATGCTTAATGTTAAAAATACAAAACTAATTACTTAAATAAATATTCCAATATTAATTAATGTTAATCCATATAATATTTCTAATAAAATTAATTATTTTATTTTTAAATACAACATTATGACCTTAGACTTGTTTGGGGGTTGGCTAGTCCTTAAAGACTAACTAACCCTTCAATTGTCCCTTGTTTTTGAGCAGGCAGTGTTTGACGGTTCAACTAGGGCATGATTTGAGACGCATAAAGTATAGGCCTTGTGTTAATAGTATTGGTTATATAATGCGCTTGAAAATTTTATATTTTTATTTAATGTTCTCAATTCGGTATAAAATTTTGAAAATAATTAAGTAAAAAGCATAAATTTTTACAATTTTATATTTCCAAATACCTTTAAATAATCATTAAACAAACACCGATAACAAATGCTATAAACTAATCGAGGTAAAGAGACATCCATTTCAATGAATAGTGATACTGTTGGGATATGCGGCCCCAAAGGACGGCGAAGACGAATTCCGAGCACTTATCCCTGTTAGGATCAAAACCTTATCACATGATCAAAAGGTATAACTATTATTGATGAACCAATTTTATTTCCTTATATTCATAGCGTATAACCCCTCTTTTATACTGATTGTGAAAGGATTTCGTAAAACACTCTCAGCTTTTTTTGATAAGTTAAGTTGTCAAGCATCAATATTGTACTCATATACAATAGTAAATTCTTAAGGATAATTACTAATCTCTTATTTAACTAGAAATGTCCAAATATTTAATTTGATATATATGTTGTGCAAATATCAAGAAAGTACTTGTAGGCTCATTGAGGAAATTTTGGGTTATTACAAAAAGTCATCTTTTCCAATCTCATGCCAATTTTTGAAGTTGATTTTGGGTTATATCAAGGAATTGCAATTCGAAGGAGTGTAATAACTATGAACCAGATATAGAATTTAAGGACGTTAAGAATCAGGAGATACATACATACATACATATAATGATTAGAGTGGATAAATCGGAGTAGAATTCTAAATGCAAAGGGAATATAAGTAAAATATTATATATATATATATATATAGATAACACTTTTTGTCAGTAAAATTGACAAAAAAACCGTAGTTATCTTTCCATGTATGGGCATCATACGTCAACACGTGCGTGTGATTAAACATATATATATAAATGATTAAATCATAGAAGCATTTAACTTTTAGAATTTTATTTTTTATGAAAAAATATATGTTTCATCAATTTTTATATTATTATCAATATAATTAAAAAATTGAGATTCATATACAAAAAAATTATATTAGACATCTGATATAGTTGTGATTATATTACTTTATAATATAAATTAGAATTTATGATATTTGTTGAAAATTTTAAAATTTAGTTATTCTTAATTTCTTGTTATGTTAATAATACATTAAATTAGAAAGATTGAACTTTTATTACCCTATAGGTGGTGTTTGATTCACGGAATATTTTTAACAATCCCAGGAATGTTTTAAGGGAATATCACATTCCCATATTTAGTTCAAAGTTTGAGAAAAAAAATACGTAAGAATGTCACATTCCCGGGAATCCTTTTGGCTCAACATTCCTCCAAAATATTCTCATGGGGAAAGGTGGGTATCTTAGATTCCTATGTAATAGGAATGTGATATTAAAACATTCGCAGGAAAATTTATAATGAACCAAACATAGGAATGTTACATTCTTATCAATTAAATTCCCAAGAATCGCATTCCTAGTAATATATACTTTCTTGGGAATGTAATATTTCGTGAACTGAACACCACCATAGAATAATACGGACATTTTAAATGTTGATAATACATATATTTTTTACTTTCTTACTATTGAAATGACAAATCAAAGTGTTTTTTACAGGAACAGATCTTTAGTATTAATAAAATATTTATCACTTTAATCATTAATGTAAAATTTCCTTTTTTTGTCGACATAAATTTTAATTTTTAATAAAATACTTACACTAATTGTATTTTCATTAAATATCAATTCATCTAATTTCATCCTTTAGGTTTGTGTTTGTATGATGATTAATTTATCCAGTTTTATCTTTTTAAGATAAAATTGGATAAATTAATATTTTATAAAGATAATTAATACATATTATTTCATATGAATGAAAGTGAAATGAAAACTAAATTTCTAAGAGAACAAAAGAGAAAGTTTACTTCAAACCATGTCTTTTATGTTACATTTGATTTAATGGGGGATATGTGTAATAAAATGGAATGAGAATGAAAATAGATAAAAATTTATCCAATAAGCATTATAAAATGGAAATGTATCATTCCTTACGAAATGATGTTAAATGATATAATTTTTATTCCATCTTTATATTAATAAATAATAAAACAATGTTAGCTTTTAAATATTTTTACTATAAAAATAATTTGTACAATTAACAATAAAATTTAAAATAAGATATATTTCTACCATTACTATAAAAACTAGTAAACTAAAATTTTTAAATTTTCATTGTACAAAAGTTCTTGTTAACTATAATTCTAATTATAGAATTTAAAATATAATAATATTTTTATAATTGATTATGTCATATATATTTATTAAATAAAACTAGTTAAGAAAATATTTGATTTAGATTTCAAAACTAAGATATTTATTATTTTTGTGACAAAAATATTATTGTCATAAAATACATTTTTTACTACCTTCCATTTCTATTATTTCAATATATCAAACATAAAAACAATGAAATAACCAAATAATTATGAAACGGATGATTTCATTCTATTTCAATTAAATTACATTCTCATTCTTACATTTATATTGCATTGGATGTACATGTAACTTCTAATGTTCATGGAGAATACTTTTTGTCTAAACAAATATAAGAATCACAATAAAAAGTCTAGGCACAAGAATAGAATCAGATCTGATAATTAAAGCTACTAATTAATATTGCATGACTTAATGCGCCCATGGCATGAAGCACTTGTTCATTAATTTATCATGAGAAACTTCTACATATTATAGCAATCATTTTATAACAAGGTTTTAGTAAGTATACATGCATTCACGTCCTACACTTACTAAATTTATAATAAAAGAATCAATTTTGGTTTTTATGATTAAAAAATATATCCAGTATGAACTTTTCGGGTGATACATTGGAGGGAATTAAAAAGTTGAATTAAATCAACAATTCAATATCATAACAAGAAAAAAATAGGGAAAAATTTAGACAGTAATAAAAATGTTATTACAAATCAAAATTTGTGTTAAGGTAGTATTTTATTAATCGTTAAGGTAGACGCTTCAGCTTCCACTACTCCACCTTCCGCTTCAGCTTCTACTACTCCACCTTCCATGTTGGCCACGATAGTTAAGGTAGTATTTGATTAATTGTTTAATTAAAGGCTTTCAGAGAATTATCACGATATTTAAAGTAGTATAATTGTTCTATTAAAGATTTTTAGAGAGTTATTATGATATTTAAGGTAGTATTTGAAATTTTGTTTTATTAAAGGCTTTTAGAGAATTATAGCTCGTATGTACAAAAAGTCTGACTTATACCCTTACATGAATTTGAATAAAATGTAAATTTGAGTAGCATAAATTTTATCAGATCGTACTATATATTTAAAATCTGCTCATTATTTTAAATTATTATTGCTATTATGAATAAGATTTTATTACAATAAGAAAGATTATAGATAAATATTGGAAATGCAACCATTGCACTGTAATATTGCAATAATAAATAAATAAATAAACTACAGATGAGCTTCACAATAGTAGTATATATTAATTAAAGTTTATAAAAAGTTTAGCATAAAATTCCTGAAAATTAGCCTTTTATTATTACATCAGTAAGAATCCGACAAAGGGAGACTGTTTAGAGGAGGCTCAATGGATAACGAAGATAGAATAATTGTTGCGTGCTTAGGACACCCTAGCTTTAGAGATAAAGAGGGGCATGAAATTTTTGCATGTTGGATGCCTATTTTTTTCTTAAAAAACATTGCTGATTGTTTTCGATGGAGACAAAATTGTTAGAATTGACGGTTCTTTTAAAAAGGAGGTTTTCAAATATAGAGTCAAAGAGTGAGTGCAACTGTTGAGTTTTATTGCGGCGAATCCAATGAAGTCAATTATAACAATTTTACTTATGTGAATATGCATAATATTGTGATTGCGGATTGTAATCTAGAACATGAACGCATTACATTTCATTCCTTTCAATACTTCTTAGACCATGCAAGCACAAAAAGCAACATGGAATTTTTCTTGTAGCGATAATTTACAAAAATAATTAAGGAAACCTTCCAACGTCAATCGCTGATTAACAACTTGTTTTACTTTCTTCTTTCAAAATCTGTCGACTTTCTTTCCTCTTTCAAGTTTGTTTATCTTGTAATTTCCAATATTTAGTGGATAAACCAATCTTAAATATGGCCATTCCATGCAAACTGATGGAAGTAAATATGACTTTCCACACTTCTTAGGAAATATTTTAACAGGAAGTGCACATTAATATGATATTTCAATAATGTGAGACTAAAACAAAAAGGATATAGAATATGAAAATATGATCTAAATTCTAAATACTAGAAATTTTTATTTTTAGTTATTTTTCTATTATTAGATAAGGATCCTAATTATTTATAAAACATGTCAGTTAAAACTTATAAATATTTGTATTAAGTATGAACTAGAGATATAAAAGAATCTAATCAAATTGAATAATTTCACGCTCAAGTATTAGTTAGGCAAACCGTAAATGAGTTCGACTTCTTTAAAACCGTCAAATACCTGTCATAGATATGAATTAGGGCTGCAAAAGAATCCAGACGAGTTGAACATTATACGTACAAGCTACAGTTTAAACTCAAACTCATCACATCTAGAAAGTTCATACTCAAGCTAAAGTTTTATCCTGACATTAATATAGAAAAATCTTACAAAAGCATTATGTTATTTGACTTAAACTTCGCATGAAACTTGAAATATTTCAATTCAGAGTTCGATTTTGAATTATATACAAACGTAGATGAGTTTATACAATCTTTTATTTATCATTTCACCTAACTTTAGGTGTATAAAAACTTATATGTACCACTAATAAACAAAGCATTAGGTTTTTTTCATCTCTTTTTGCATTTTGATATAAGTTGTTCTACAACTACCTAACCCACTACTATGGCTCCATTTCGCGCAACTAACTAATAAGTTATTTGGTAGCTGATAAGTTAATTGATAGCTAATAGCTGATAAGCTAACTAAATTGATTCAGAAAATTAGTTGTTAAATTAGCTGAAATTATAAAATGACATAAAAGGACATATTAATAGAAATATATATAATTAAAATAATTTATATTTATCTAAAAATTAAATTATATTAATGTAATTAAAAAGTTTAAAGTAAAAATATAATTTCTAATATTTAACTAATTATATTTATAAATTTATATATTTATTTACTTATATAATTTTATTTTATTATTTATTATAAAATTATAATTACTTAAAATATAATTAAATATATTTTTTAAAATTACTTAAATTTATATTACAAAAGATATGGATTGTAAATTAAAAAAAAAGAATAAGAATAAATTTGGAAAGAATTTAAAAAAATAGTAACTTATTAAATCAGAGTTTATAAACTACATAGAGTAGCTTATAAGCTAATATGAGAAACACTTCTAGAAGTTAACTTATAACTTATTGACCAGGTCAATTAGCTATATGTTAGCTTATTTATTACGTAAAATGGAGCCTATATATATATACACACACACTATATATATATATATATAAACAAACAATAATTATCACATAATATCAATGATTACCTTGGTGGAAATTAACAAATACTAGAAATTAATTAATTAATTACTTCCCATCGTATTTTTTCATAAAACTTCTATAATTATCAATTTGATTGAATTTTTTATATATTATATTATTTAAAGATATAAATAAAAATTTTATTTTTTGTTATTAAAGATTTAGACTAGCATAAAATTCAAGCACAAAGATATAAAACTCAAACTCCACTTGTACGTTAATTGAGTTTGATATGTTTAGACTTGACTCTTTTAGAATTGAATTTGAATCAAACTTTTCTTTATCAATCTAGTATTACTAGTGAGTAACTTATTTACACTCCAAGCATAAACTATTCATCAAAGAGATTAATATGATACTTGAGATTCCACAATTAGAAGTACTAAAATGCGTTGGATCCAACATGTTGGCTTGCACTGATTTAATTTTACTTGGGACGGGGTGTGTGTGTGAGTATATGTGGGGGGAGAGGGAGAGAGAGAGAGAGAGAAAAGAGTGGCACGACCTAATAAGAGTTGAAAAATGTTAGCCTTTCTAGCTAATGAACTAGCCCATCAATCCAATAACATATGATAAATAACTAATTTTGGTTTAAGAAGATAATATTTATATTTTGAGATAGCCTTAAATAACTTTTATTGTTAGATTAATATGTTAATATATATTTAATATTTTTAATATATATTATGTAAAATTTTTAATATAAATTAAATAAAATTTCTCAAGATTGAAAAAATATTAAGCAAAATTGTGTTAGAATGTTATCATATAAAATTTTAAAAACCTACAATAAATAATAATTTATATTTTTTATTATCTCTAAATTTATATGACCTAATCTAAACTTATATTTTCAAAACCAGTCATGCTGATGTTAATACTAATATTGTTTACTAACATTTTTTAAGTTAGAATTCCAAGAAAAATATTAATACACTTTTTATTTTAATAATCCTACCTTTTCTTAATATTAATAATTTTTTTAATTCATGAACCGACTGATTCTTGAACCGCTTCAACCGGAAGCAGTTCTTCAATGGGTTTTGATCGATACTTCGATTGATACGAATCAAATTCATATCAAACTTAAATTTTGAGGAAGCCAATCCTGCTCCAAGGGTTCCTTCTCTGAGCCAATCATTACCAAGAATGGAAAGTATCTAAATGGGGAAAGGGGACGACAAGAGAAGAGTTTGAATCCCTTTCAAGATTTTAGATTGATAATTTTACTAGTAGGATAGGACGATGCAGTGGTGGACTATAATCTACTTCTTAATTTTTCTTTTTTGGTAGAGGCACTTTGAACTTCTGGTAGTTTCTTTTTTGGGATAAACTATGTTATACTACTAATAAAATAGGGTACTGATGTACTATCAGATTTAACAGCACATTAAATTTACCTTTTATTAAAACATGTCACATAATAATATATCAACACTTAGATTTTGTAATATGCCAATGCACAACTAACACAATGCTGTTCCACAGTCGTCTCCATTTTTCTTACTCTCTATTTCATATAAAACTTGTTCGTCTACTTTGCTGAACATTTCTTCTATGCTGAAATGTTTTCGAACTTTCAGTTTTTTAAAAGAATAACTAAGTTATTGAATGTGTTAATTCACCCCATATATATCTTGATGACGATTAATCACAAGTTGTATCATTAGCAAGATATTGTTTGGTTTTGAAAGTTTTTGTGTGTTATTACCGATTCATGAAACTTCAACTATCTAAAATGTATATTTTTCTTTTACAATTATAAATATTTCATTCGTTTAAAATTTGTTACTTCACCCCATATATCATTAGCTTTTATAAATATTTCATTCAACGAGGATGATGGATGATGATGGCCATGGCAGTAGCAGTGGTGGTGATATTATGAAAGTAGTAGTGGTGATAGTTCAAGATGATGGTTGGTCAATGTAGTGAGAGATGCTATTGATGATGCAGATGAAGATGTGAAAAAATTATGCTAGTTCATGAATATGTTTGCAAGATTTGGTGTTCTTGTAGATGTGAGAAATTTCTATAGATGAGGAGGTCATAGGTAAACTTTGGTGAAACTTATAATGCTTGATTAAGGTGTAGGTACATGAATGGAAGATTGTTAGTGTACTTTGTAGAAATTATAATGATAAAGGACTATTGGCATCCCATGATTATTCTTCCTTGGTAATAGGTGGACACTACAGGAAAAAAATATCTATAGTGATGACCTTTGTATTGATGACATTTCTTACTTGTTGCTATATAACATGAAGTTCTATGCAAGAAGATCAATCACTAAAAATTTGTCTGGTAATGCTATATTTACAACATTGCCCTCAGTGTAAAGTAAAAATAAAATTAAAAAATATTAGCTTCTTACCAATGATAATAACATTGATGTAAGATATTTTTTAAAATGAAAAATATATCTATTCTAACAACAATAGGTGTCAGTATATGGGGAGCGAATAACCATGCGATTTGGAATGGTAACCTCTATGTAAAAGGCATGTATACTAATGACAATGTCATTGCTATAGGTTTTTTAATAATTGAAGTGTTACAAATTGGCATCAATTATTCATTAAAGTCATGTCAGTGATATTGTCATCATTATAAAAATTCATGAAAATTGAAAAGTATTAAAATTTAAACCTATACCAATGACAATGTTGTTGCTATAAGGTATCTTGAAAATAAAGGTGTCATGAGCTAGCACTAGTTTTTCATTAAATTTCTACTAATGATAAAAAAAATGTTGTCGATATAGAACTAGAACATTAAAATTTCGCAAAATGCCATTTCTACCATTTTTACACAACTGACATCCTTCTTCAGTGTTTTGTAGCATTCTTAGGTAACAATTTGTGATGTTTTCTCTATCACTTTTATATTTTTTTTTCTTTTTACTCTACCTCATATTTTACTACATTGGTGTTGGGAATTCGGATTATTACATGCAGCGAAATTTTAAAATTTTGATCCGAATTCTACCTAGGATCCATGCAAAAAGCATAAGTCAATGATTAGGGTTTTACCTATTGGGCACTCATGTTTCTACTGATCAAAACTTGAGAGTGGATGAATCAAATGCCAGCCGGAAGGTACAACATCTTTACGGTATCCACACCGAGTGAACAACGACCTCTCACCCTCCACGAATCTGCTAGGATGCGTTTTTCTCTCTAAGAATTAGGATTGGATGTTTTCTGAGTGATTTAGCATTTATATGGAAGCTTTAAATGTATTGTCAAAGTGCTGCCCTCAAGTCTCTTTTTATAGAACTTAGGCAAGCTATAATCCTAGTCCTACTAGGTTAATGCTTCCAAAATCCTAATCACACTTAACAACTCATCTTATCCTTATCCTAGAGATAATGGGAAGAGATAGGACTTATCTATTAATTATCTAATATTAGATAATAATATTATCTCATAATATAAATATCTTAATTATTAGATAATTGCATATAGTTATCAAATATCAAAATAATATTATCTCATAATATATTTATCTAATATCTGATAACGTAATTATTTGATATTACTTTAATATCAAATAATATCACATAATATATATATATATTATGTGAATTTATTATTCTTAATAATATATATATGCACGAAAATAAGTTCAATTAATTGGATATTAATATAATTAAAGTCTAATTAATTATTATCTTATTCTTACTCCTTTTGTGTGACCTTATAGGTTCTTACAACGTTGACAATGACTCATTATTAAGCCATAGATAGTAAACGGTATCTAACAATACATCACTGCCACTCAAATAGTAAGAATGTCTGTGATTCGACATCTACTTAATACATGATCAACGTTTTGCATCATAACCCTTTTGTAATAATATCCAAATTGAACTGGAGGCATGGAATGTGTCATCCTCGTCAATGTTTGATTTATATTTCTTGATACTGAGAAGACTTAAAATAAATGATTAATAACATATATTAATTCAATTGAGCATGACCATGCATTTCTAAGTCTCACTCAATCAAGGGGCCCAAGGATATTTCTCTTTTATACAAGAGTAACAAAATTCCTTCTACATCACTGACTTCCCTCTGTACGATTTATGACACACCTAATTAATGCCCTACTTGTCATCTTGATTAAAGGTGACATAGGGCAATATTAAAGTGAGTAATTCCTCATGTAGGGAACTGTAGTGACTTCAGGTCAAAGGTTTATGTGTATTTGTAATCATATGAGAATAACTTATGACACGTCTATCCATGTAATATTCTCATAGTGGGTCAGTCCAGTACATTGTTCACTAGCAATGTACTCATGTATTGACTTGATATCACATATCCATGATTCGTAATCATCAGTCACTATACATGCTAGTCTTGATGTATTATTACTATCCTTTTCGTAATAATACTTGACTAGGGACATTTTAGGAATAACGAAACTATTCCAAGGATAATTATTATATTAAGTTATAAATTGCACATAATAAATAATATAATAATTAAATTACCTAAAATAAAATATAATACATTGTATATAACTTCAATCATCTATATGATTGGTTCTACGACATACACCAACAGAGGTTACATGACATCTTGTCAATGAAGAAGCTTGATAGGATTTTGATAGAAACTATCCTAATTTTTTTTGGAATTAAGGAATGTTTGACTTGGTCTGAATGTAGATAGATTCAATCCTTTTAGCAATATAACTTTATCTTACAACATGTGACCAGTGATGATGACTTACAATCTGCCACCATGAGATTGTATGAATAAATCTTTCTTTATGTTGACTTTGTTAATCCCTAAATTGTAATCTTCAAGTAATCCCTAAACTGTAATCTTCAAGAAAAAAATCTTGATATGTTCCTAAGACTATTAGTAGAAGAGTTAAGGTAGTTATCGAAGACAAGAGACAAAACTCAAAAATGCTACTAACAATAACATGTTTAAGATGTAAGCAACACTGTTATGGATTGTTAATGATTTTCTTGAATGGTGTAATCTTTTAAGTTGGAGTGGACAAAGGTACAAAGCATGCTCAAATTGCAACAAAGATACTCCATTAATGCAAGTTACAAGAAAAATAACATATGTTTA
Organism: Sindora glabra; assembly: GCA_020226215.1. NCBI lineage: Eukaryota > Viridiplantae > Streptophyta > Magnoliopsida > Fabales > Fabaceae > Sindora > Sindora glabra. The sequence goes on from JAIUCU010000162.1 coordinate 51,964, forward strand.
TGACTCATACGTTCCAGAAAAACAAATAGTTTAATGGTAAGATTGAGAGGAAACTGCCTTAGGGTGGTTTACTAATGACATAATCATGGACTAATTAAGTAGATTGAGTTGGAGACTTCTTGGATAACATATGCACTTTGTTAGAGTGAAAAGGAAAAGTGGTGTTAATGAACTTATTTTAAGTAAAAAAGAACATTTTTTTCAAGCTTTCCTACTAGCACACAATATTGATGCTATGCATGTTGAAAATAATGCATGTAATAGTATTATAGGCACATTATTGTGCATTAAACAAAAATCAAAGGACATACATAATGCAAGATATGATCTAGCACACATGAATATAAGGCCAGAGTTACATCTATATGAGGAGGGGAATAAGTTAATGAAGCCTTATGTTAAATCCATGCTCAACGATGTTAACCAATGATGGTTTTGTCAATTTACTAAAAATTTTGCGTTCTTGATAGATTTGGCTAGTAATTTGAGGAAGAATGTAATTAATAATAAAACTAAAATCAAGGGATTTATAATTATGTCATTGTACAGTGATAATTAGCCCTCGGAATTTTGAGCAACCATGTTGAAAGAACTATCATATCTGATTGTTGAACTTTATAATTACGTTAATAAAATGTGCGCTAGAACTATAAACAAGAGAGATGTGGAGAAAATTAAAGAAGACATTGTCCTTTTTATCTACAAAATTGAAACGATATACCCTTTGACATTCCTTGACATAATGATACATTTGGTGATGCATTTGCCTAAAGTAGGATTGCTAGGAGAATCCAATAATTTTCATTGGAGGTATTTGCATGGGAGATATATCAAGAAGTTAAAGGATTATGTTAGGAATATGCTTGACTAGAAGATTTTATTGCTAAAGGCTATGTTGTAGATGAGGCATTGACAATTTATTCTATGCATTTGTAACGGATGGAAACTAAATTCAAATAGTCTGAATGAAATTAGGATGCTGTCCAAGTTGCAATAGAAAGGCAATTGTCGGTGTTCAAAGAGTTAACAAAAGAAAAGAACAATAAATTATCTGGACTTGTTGTCCGAAAGATTGTTATAGATAAGTTCTTTCCGTTTTTTTGAAAAAGCTATCTTATATTGAAAAATCTAATTCACTCTTGTGAAGAAAAGAAATAATATTTTACTTGTTTTCATTGATTAATAAATTATTATATCTAATGCTATAATGGAAAACAACTTCAATTTTAAAATAGAAAATTTTGTTTTCCACCATATTTTTTTACATTTCACATTTAACAAATAGAATATTTTCTATCATTTTAATAACATATAACTACATTTTTATAAAAAGTGTTCTCTGTTAAAACAATCAGAATATTATTAGATTTGTCGTTGCATCAAACACTACGGCTTCTTGTTGTGATTGTAGTATTGGCTCAGGTTCGGCGTGCTCGAAGCAGAGCCGTGGGATATTCCTTATGCCTTTAAAATTATAGAAAAAAGGATTTAGAAAAACAATGTATTAAAATGGAAGATATTTATTTCATGCATCATCGTTGTAGTTCCGTTTACACTAAAGATGCATAAAATCGCATCATATATCTCTCATTTCACTACCGTTGAGACATGACGCAATTTATAATTTTTTATTAGGAAACCAAATGAGTCAAGTCATATCGACTTGCAAAAAAACTAAATTCAATTTCAATTTTAAAGGAATTGAATCTAAATGAGCCACGCTTGATTATTATACAAACCAAGCTTGAGCTTTACACTACTCAATTTGAAATATTTATGAGCAAGCCTATAATAAAAAATACTTTATTTTTATACTTTTTTGTAATAATATAATGGATAAAACATCAATCACATTAATACTTGTTGAACTTCTTTGAAGAAGAATGGAGTATTGGTTGAAATAATTAGCTTTCTAATACATGCTACTTTTAATTAAATGTAATTATTAGTAGATGTCTACTGTGTTGATATTTTTAGTAAGATTGATGGTTATATTATATTTGATTTATTTATGACAAATAAAATATCATATTTGATTTATTTATCACAAATAAAATCTCATATTTATATGATATAATAAATTATTTGATTAATATTGTATAAACCTAAATTAGAATTTGAATATTTCAAGTTTAATTAGAAATTGAGGCTCAATTACATATTAATTAAATAAACTCATTTAACCAAGTGTTTGAGTTAGACTCAAGCTTGAGCTCGAATTATTCAAAATTTAATGATGTTGAACTCGAGTATGAGCTTGTTTATTTTTGACAATTTCAAACTTGAACATATATATATATATATATATATTAACTTGATTTGTTTGCACCACTAATTGTAACAATTTCTTTAGGTTTTCAATCAAACACATTCCATCATTTTGAAATTTTAATCATTTTTTAAAGTCCTTTTAATAAACTATAAAAAAATTAATCTTCTTAACTTTTTTGCTTATAAATTAAACATAACTATAATTATCTTTATCTTTTTAAATTTTGAAAGATTGTTTGTTTAATAAATTGTAACAATTAATCACTTTTCAAAATTTATTCCTTTTTAGAAAAATTAATTTGCATATAGCTATAGTTGTGGCTTTTGATCGTTTAAATTTGAGGGATCCCCTTCATCTTCATGGAATTCACATAAATCAATGATCAGGCACCTCAATTACAATTATAGTTATAGTATAAGATTAAGATAAAAAAAATCCTCATAATTATTAAAAAGTACAAATCTTAAAAAATTAAAGAATAAAAATTAAAAAATGGCACATTACACATTTTTTACAAGCAATAAATTTCAAAACATTTAATTTATTTTTATTAACATTTTTAAAAAAAATTATCGATCATTGCCCTTTTTTAATAAGCAACAAATTTTAAAGGATTAACCTTTTTTTATAAGTTATTAAAAGAACTTAGAAAAAGGATAACAAAATTTGAAAATGATGGAACATGTTTAATAGAAAAGCTAAAGAAATTGTTAAAAAACATAAAATATATCACGGCTTAAGAATAGTTACATAATTGATATGTGGCACAATTTTATGCATATTGGTGTAAATGGAAGTACATCAATCGTGCATGAAGTAAAAATTCTAAAAGAAAAAAGAGAAATGTTTCTATAGTTTTGTTAAGACATTAAAAATCAAAGTTATTTTTGTTTTTAAAGTTGGAGAATTAAAATGGATTTAGTTATGTCAAAGTAGTTAAAATCTCTATTCTTTTTCCATGCAACCTAGCGTGTTACCTACTTAAAATATATTTTCGAGAATGTTACATGAATATTACGGATGAATTAATTAAAACTATTACGTAAATACAGTTTTGCAATGCACACATATATAGATATTTACTATTAATTTTGTGAAGAAATACCTTTTAAAATAATTGGAAATAAACACATAACACTCATTCATATGATAATGAAATTTATTCTCCACAAAAAAGTTATATTGTTATATTTCTCTTCGTTATAATGGATTTAAATCTCACGAAAGCAACTGCTAGAATTATTTGTCTTTAGTTGTACCAGCTATGCCTAGAGTAAACTCTATCTTAGACTATGCGTTTGAATTTATAAATAATTCGTATTCATTCTAAGTAATTGAAGGACCGATGAATTTTTTAATTATGAAAAAAGATCCAAATAAATTGATTTCATTTAAGAGAAAATAAATTGGCATGGATAAGGTATATATGAAGTAGACATTCAATTCTTATGAAAAACTTGTGCAACTTCCAGCAAGAATCGTACCATAATCACATTAGGTTAATATACATTTGCATCACATTATAACCAAATATAAGGAACAAAATCAGTTTTGATTTTATTTAAGAGGAAATAATAAAATACTTTTAATATGAATTTTTCCTGATATTTTGGAAGAAATTAACTAAATAAGTAATCAATGTTGGTATTTAAAGAAAATAAAAAAAATTCAATTTAATTTTTTTACCAGATTGATAGTACTAGCGAGTAAATATAGGTATAGGGTGCGTATCTATTGCTGTTAATATAGATCAGTCTAACTGGTCATGGAATAGGTATTTCATATGTCCTGTTTTGAAAGGTTTAAATATTTAGATGAAAATAGTTTGGTCTTTTCAAACTATTCATGCTTAACACAGACATATGATCATTTTGGACAGGCAGACAGCTATCATTTTAACTGTTGCTGGTTGTCAGGTCTCACCAATATAACAAAACATAAGAGTCTTTTGCAATACTTTATAGGCTTGTGATCATCTAGGTTAACCATACCTATTAACTAATACCAACGGTAGGGATTAATCTAATAATGATTGGCCTGTTATTGAGTATACTATAAAAACATTTATAATTTATAATATGTTATATCAAAATCTTTCTCCAAAATAAAGCCAATAAAGAGTCCCACATCTGATTCACTACAAAATAAATTATATCTGTTATTTTTGTTCTCCATGGCTTACGAATAAAATTATCTACTTGAAATAAAGTGATCCTAAAAAAGTTCTCTTGTAATGTCCATGGTGAATAATGTACAGGAAAATGCAATAACAGTTACTATTGAAAATTGGAAAAATTTAGACAAAAAATAAAATTATAATCATTTAGGGTTTGAAAATCTATACAACAATAATTGCATTTTCCCATATTTAATCACAATTTTATTAATCACAGCCCCAGTCATATAGCATGATCTTTATATTTGCATTTCAATAGATGCATGTAATGTTCAACATTTAAAGCACTGCATAATCAGTTTAAAAATCAAGGTCATTAATGTTTGTTTGTAAGGTATACACCTAAAAGCTTTATTTGTATTCGTATTTTATTATTTTTTTCCTGGTATGTGCAGGCAGTGTTTGATGGGTGAACTAATGCATGATTTTAAGACGGATAAAGTAAAGGCCTTGTGTTAACAGCATTGGTTATATAATGTATTAAAAAATTTAATACTTTTATTTACGATTTGTTTGGTTTAGAGGAAAATGGAATTTTTAGAAAATAATTTTTCAAGAAAATATATTTCTAAAAAATGAATTAGTTTTCTGTTGTTTGGTGTATAAAGAAAAAATATTTTTTGGTATTTAGGGAACAAAGAAAAATTAATTCCATTTAAAGTAAATCAAAATTATTATAATTTTATGTACTTTATTAAAAAGGAATTTTTTTATAAATTTTTTATCGTTCTTGGTGCCCAATAGTCCAATGATGATTAGTCTCTAATAATAAAATATATATTAAAGATATTAGAAAATCTTATATATAGATTTACACAATTAGTTTAAATAATTATTGCAAAATATTATATATTAGAGCATTCATCACAAGGGAGAAGGGGAGAATATTTTAGTGAATATTGCATGAAAATATGCACTGGATTTTAATAAATAAAAATAGATTTTATAAAAATAGAAATAGAGCATCCATTATGAAAATATTTAGTAAATAAAAATGAATTTTGTTCATAATTACAATTGCATAACAAAATGAAAAGGTAGAAAATTTAGGCTCTGACATGGATGTATTAAGGAACAAAAAATGAAATTCAAAAGAAGAAGTTTCTTTCCCAAAAAAATAATACAACTTTTTAGTTGGTCAAAATTTATTTTTCTAATAACTAAAATTTTTTATTGTCCAAATAGAGAAAAATTAGAAAATGAATTCTAAAAATTCATTTTTCCTCCAACCAAATTGATCTTAATGTTCTCAATTCGGTATAAAATTTTTAAAATAAATTAAAGAACATGAGTTAACAAATGCTATAAACTAATCAAGGTAGAGAGACATCCATTTCAATAAATAGTGATACTGGTGGGATATGCGGCACCAAAGGACGGCGGAGATGAATTCCGTGCACTTATCTGTTAGGATCAAAACCTTTCCAGATGGTCAAAAGGTATATAGCCCCACTTCTATATGTATTGTGGGTGGGTACAAGGGACTTCACAAGATACATTAATCTTTCTTTGACAAGTTAAGCTATTATACTTCAATATTGTACCCATAAATAATACAACAAATACTTAAGGTGGTGTTTGGTTCATAAATTTTTTTTTTTAGATTCCTATAAATATTTTAAGGTAATATGAAATTCTTGTACTTAGTTTAAATTTTATAAAAATATTTTAGAGAATTTTCAAATTCTTGAGAATATTTTTAACCTAATATTCTCACAAAGAAAGGTAGGTATTCTATATTTCTATAATATGAAAATATTTAACTAATATATTAATATAAATAGACTATTTTACCTAACTCACCCTTACCATGATCAACCACCACTCACCATCACTTATTACTAGTGACCACCATCAATTACTATCTAATTTTTATAATCATTGTCAGCCACTATCTATCATCGATGACCGCCATTGGCCATTACACATTTCCAATGATTGTTATTAGTCACCAATCATTGTCAGTCAACATTATTTATCATCACTCATTGTCGATAATCACTACTAACCACCATCTATTGTCGGTGATCATTGTTAGTTACCACCCACCACCAAATATCATTACTTACCACCACCCATTCTAGTGATCACCATTAGTCGTTACTTATCATCGGTAACTATTACTAGCCATTAATCGATAACCACCACTAGTTATCACTCATTATCGATAATCATCACTAGCTATCACCCGTTCTTGATGATAACTATGAGTCACCACTCACCATTGGTAACAAACATCTACCATTGTTATTGTCATTACCTACCATCGGTAACTATTATTAATTATTATCCACCACTAGTAGCTACACAATTTTTTAATAAGGATATTTTTGGCAATCAAATAATATTTTTTAAAATAATTAAAATATAATATTGTAATATTCCTATGAATATTTCTAATTATATGTAACTGTTGTATTTAAAATTAATTAATTAATTTTTATTAGAAATATTATATGAATTAGCATTAATTAATTATAGAAATATTCATTTAAGTAATTAATTTTATATTTTAACATTAAGCATAGAACAGATTGGGCCCTGGTTTAATGTGTATGATCCATTATAGGTTAAATTATTCATAAGCTCATATGGATAGAGGTCCCAACCTACAGCTCTTTAGTGGTTAGTAGCTTCCTATCAAAAGTCTAACCTTTAATAGAGAAATTAGGATTATTATTTGAGAGAGGTACAATAAGGATTCTCTCTCCAAAATTTTGTTTTCTCCCTTTTCTCTATATCTAAATAACCTAAAGAGTCAAGTAGGTTAAAATTCTACTTATCATCATCGTTTAGATCAGTCATGGCCTCCTCAAATTATGCATTAGGTACACTCATAATTTATTATGATCAATTTTATATTTCAAAATTTTAATTCATACTTCTAACAATTGGTATCAGAGCATGTTGGTAGTATGAATAATTTGATTATGAGCAATTTTGATTATCTAGGAAAAATTTATAAAATTCCTAATTTTCCCTTTTATTTTCGTACATGGAATTATTGAATTTTAATTTTGAAATAATTTGGATCTATTTTTTCTTTTAATTAAATCATGAATCTTATTCTTATACACATTTGAAATATTATACTGTGATTTAATTAAATTTTGATTTCATAATTATTCTGGTATGAAGGCATGAAAAATCTTGAATCTTAATTATTCCTTAATGCAACAAATTTAATTTTTCTAGTATGTATCAGTATGCATTGTTTCTACATGCGAATACCATTGCATCAATTTTTTTTATTGTTCCTATAGCATTTTATTTCTCCTATTGCTAAATAATTATTGAATTATTTTGAATCATCATTTAATGAACTCATATATGATTTGAAAATATATATTTCATATGCTACTGAATCTATAGTTTTCTTGTTAAAAGTACAAAAGTCTATGGTTGACCGAAGCTGATGGAAAACCTTTTATATATATATATATTTAAATGGCTCAAAATAATTTTCTAGAACATGAAAAACTTGTTAATGGCAAAAAATGGACGCCATGGATGAAACTCAGAAGAAGGAGTTGTTGGAAAACCACTCTAGAAGGCACTAGGAGTGAGGCCCACGTGCGACAAAGCACAAGAGATACATGTGCATGGTCAAATGGTTCTGGAAGTTCGTGCATGAATTACATGCACTGAGTGGCGTGTGACAGAAATTTTCTTTGCCCTTTTATAAAGTTTTTTTTCTTTTTTTCCTTTCCCACACGCAGACTAGAGAGAGTGTGGGTGCATGTGACTTACGTGTGTTGTTTCTCAAGCCAAATTTTGGTCCAATTACATAAAATTAAATTTCCTATTTATTGGAAATTTTTTCATAATTTTTTTGAGGTCAATAATAATTTATTTTGAATTTTGTAAAGCTTATATTGTAAAAAATTACATTTTATTTAAAGAATTTTGGCTTGGAAAAATTCATGGATATTCTTTACATTTTTTACGGGCTTGGTGAGTTATGACTCTCTCTAGTTATGAGTATAACTATATTAGATATTCTTAAGTCCTTAATTTTGTAATTTAGTACATATAAAACACCTAAAGCCATTTATTTCACATCAATGATAAATTAGGTATATAATAAGGCTATTTTTCATAAAATACTATTCTTCTAAGATATTTAGGAGTAATTTGCACTGATGATGGATATACCCTATCGGTGTAACATTATTAATGTAATTTTAGGGCTTAGATTCCTTAGAATAGGCATGCAGTAGTTATAATGTTTCAATATTTTTTGTACCCTATTGATATGGTTCTAGTAATTACATTATTATGTAGGCTCTTGTACAAGTCAAATCTTATGGTACATGTAATTTTGATACCACTTTGTTGTATAGTTGTTTGACTAATTTGTTTAATTAGAAATCTTGTGTTACAATTATGTTGTGCATGCATAATGAATAATTTCCCAATCCTATTGCATCAGTCTCATTCTTTCAACAACTATCTGTGGTGAGGACTCTTAATGGAGCAAACTATAATGAATAGAAAAAGTCCTTGAACATGTACTTAACAATCTCTAAAGAGGATTTAGAGAACTAAAGTTGGTTGATCTCTTACCCAAGTCTAGTGCTGTAGATAAGACCTATTACAAACAATGGTATGAGTTGAGCCGGATTTGTTTGGCAGTGATTAAGTTCACAATTGAAAAGGAAATTAGAGAGAGCATCCTACATAAGGACATTGTTATGGAGTACATGAAAGTTATTGGTGAAAATTTTAAGAAGCTTGATAAGACTCAAAAAGTTTATTATCTCTCCATGCTTGACAACACTCATTATGATGGAGTTTCGGGTGTTAGAAAGCACATCATGAAGATGATTCATTACTACAATAAGTTAAGATTACATAGTGTTGATCTAGGAGAGAGTACTTTGGTCTACAAAGTCCTTCAGTCGTTGCTAGCTGAATATAGTTACTTGAGATCTTCATATAATTCATAAGAGGGAGAGTGGACAATAAACCATATAATTTCTATAGTAACTCAAGAGGGAGGAGACTATGAAAAAAAAACCATAACCTCATTTCATCAACTATTTATCTCAGAACTCCAATAATGAGTCAGAGAAAATGATAAAAGAGGAAAGAAACCAGAGACACAGATATCTAGAAAGTCTGAGTTCAAGAGAAGTGGTGATAAGGGCAAAGGACAACAAAAGAAATTTAAGGGCAAGTGCAATTATTGCAAGATCTTTGGATATAAAAAGTCTCAATGTTATAAGTTAAAGAACAAGGGGACTCAGAAATAAGCGAATCCCAAGTGAGATGGTAGAGACTGTATTGGGAGTAGTAAGAAGTAGGATCAAATTAATTACATAGGATCATATTTTTATTTATGTTTATCTTCTGGACACCTTTAATTTGAATTATGTCATTTATGCACTTTTTTTTCCAAATTTAATTTCCATGTCTATTTTGAATAATTGTAGTTTTTCCTTTTGACAAAGAAAATTTATTATGATTTTACTATTTTTGGTATGCCACCTTACAAAATGATCCGTATCTTTTGCATTTGAAAGATTATCCTGTTGTATCTTCCGATATTCCCATCAATGTTATAATTAGGCATAAACAACCTAGAATAAGTAGAAATCTTTCATTTTATGGGATCATTTTTAGGCCATTTTTCTAGAGAGATTAGAAAGATTGGTAAAATAAAGGTGTGTTGTTAAACTTAAATTATCATATCTCAAAACTTTTAAGTGTGGAGTTATAAAATAGAGATGAGACTATATAATCCCTAGTTAAAGAAATTAGACTTTAGAACAATCAGTGGGTTCTTCATTAGGTATTTTACTAGATTAAGAGGTTGCAGATTTCCTTGTCTCACTTATAGTACCAAGACCATTTAGTTTAATCGGATATTTTATATTGACGATGACTTGGATAGTGGGAATTTGATGCTTAGAGCTATTAATTTATGTGACAAGGCCACCATTCTACTTATACCTTTTTTTATCCCCTCACCACTAAAGGAGGTAATGTTCACAGTTTAGTTCAAATAGATAAAGATCCTTATGTTGAAGAACATGATCAATTAACCATTGAGTTTAGATCCATCATAACAGAACTTATAATATTTTGGGTTTGTACCAAGCTAATTGGATTGAACGGATGCTTGAAGGATTTAAAATGGACAAGATTTCTTATGCTTCCACTATTGATAATCTTATGTATATGCTGGTCTACATTCGATTAAATATAGCTTTTGCTATTAGCGTGCTTGGAAGATACTCAAGTAACCCTAAGATGGATCACTGGAAAGTGACCAAGAAAGTAATGTAGTATCTTTAAAATACTATGAATAATATGTTGACTTGTAAATGATCTAATTCACTTGAATATAATTATTACTTGGATTCTAATTATAGCTTATATATAGATGATCGTAAGTCAACATTTGGATACATCTTTATAATGTCTGGAGGAGTTGTCTCATGAAAAGTGTTAAACAGACATTGACAGCTACCTCAACTATGGAAACAAAGTTGATCGCATATTATGAGGCCACTTGTCAGGCTGTATGGTTGAGGAAGTTGATATCTAGCATGCAATTGATTGATTATATATCATGACCTCTACCAATTTTTATTGCGATAATTCTTCTGTTGTGTGCTTCTCATAAAACCACAGGAATTTTAGTCATATTGAACATTTTTTATATTAAATTCTTGTTCGTTAGAGAGAAAAAATTGCTAAATCTTAAACTCGCATTGAGCATAGCCCTAATGGAGACATGCTAGGGATCTGTTGAGTTAAGACTTACCTACAAAAGTATTTAAAAATCAAGTAACTCATATGGGTCATGTTAAATCTTTTGATAAAGCCTTAGTTTAGTGGGAGTTTGAGATATGCTTATTTTATTTTGATGATATCTATGACTAGTAATTGCTTATATTGAAACATTAGTGATATGTTTTATACATATTTATATATCATTTATTTCCCCATCGGATTCAATGATTTTGAGTTATTTCTTTTATGAGCTGTGGTCAAAAGACTAATCTTATATATCCAATTCCTTTGGGATCATGAGACATTATATTTAAACATCACTTGTCTCCCTATTAGATTCAATGATTCTATATGGTCTTATTCCACTCATGTAATCATCACTCAGTTTGGATATTGAAATATTGGTAATATATTTTATACAAATATAAATCATTTGTTTCCTTATCGGATTCAATAGTTTTAAGTTGTTTCTTTTCTGAGCTATAGTCAAAAGACTAAATTTTATTCTATTCCTGCTAGATTATGAGACATTATATCACTTGTCTCCCTATCGGATTTAGTGATTCAGTGTGATCTTATTATCTGAATCAAGTTTATAGCTTAATGTATAACTAATTTCTTAATTATTAATGTTACAATTATTCTATATAATTAATTAATGCTATCCAAGTGGGAGATTGTTGTATTTTAAATTAATTAATTAATTTTTATTAGAAATATTATATGGATTAGCATTAATTAATTATTGGAATATTTATTTAAGTAATTAGTTTTGTATTTTAACATTAAGCATAGAATAGATTGAGCCCTAGTTTAATGTGTATAATCTATGATAGGTTGGATCATGCATAAGCTTATATAGGTAGAGGTCCCAACCTACAGCCCTTTAGTGGTCAGTAGTTTCCTATCAGAAGTTTGACCTTTAATAGATAAATCAAGGTTATTATTTGAGAGAGGTACAATAAGGATTCTCTCTCCAAAATTTTGTCTTCTCCCTTTCTTTCTATCTAAATAACCTAAAAGGTCAAGTAGGTTAAAATTCTACTCATCATTATCATTTAGATTACTCATGGCCTCCTCAAACTTTGCATCCAGTACACTCATAATTTATTATAATCAATTTTATATTTCAGAATTTCAATTCATACTTCTAATAGTAACTTCATATTTTCAAGAATTAAATTCCTGCTAATAATTATGTTTTCCAAAATATTAGAACTTTTGAGAATATTTAATTTTGTGAAACAAATGCTACATAAGGTAATTATTGGTCTCTTATTTAACAAAAAAAATCCAATTTTTTTTTAAATATATGCTGTACAAATACAAAGAAAATACTCATAGACTTATTGAGGAAATTTTGGGTTATTATAAGAAGTCATCCTTTTCAATGTTATGCCAATCGTTGAAGTTGATTTTGCAACGAATCTGAATTCGAATGGGAGTAAAATATGAACCAGATCTGGAATTTGAAGACGCTATGAATTTGGACATTTTAAATAACAAGGAAGAAACGTACAAATGAAAGAGAATCAAAGTGAAATATTAGCTGATAACGGATTGATAAAAAATTTTTGTCAGCAAAATTGATAAAATCCATTGTTAACTTTCTATGTATGGGTATCATACGTCAAAGATATGTATGTATGATCAACAAAAAGAAAGGGAACATCTATCTATATACAAATAATCAAATTATACAAATACTTAAGAATTTTTATTAAAAATATAGTTTTAGCAAATTTTATATTATTATGTACATAATTAAAATAATTGAGATTCATACATAAAAAAATATATTAGACATATGATATAGTTGTGATTATATTACTTTATAATATAAATTAGAATACAAAAAAATTGGTTGAAATTTTTAAAAGTCAATTATTCTTAATTTTTTATGTTAATAATGTATTAAATTAGAAACTTTGAAGTTTTATTACCTTATCAAATAGTACAAAAAGTTTTAAATGTTAATATGGAAAATTCTAAGGTATCCCCACGATTTCTAAACCCTAGGTGGTGAGGCACAATATAAGTCATTGGATGAGATTACTAAAAACTTTGGTAATCTCATCCAATAGAATGTATTGTATCATACCACACAGGATTTGAGACCCAGCAAGGCCCTCATAATACCAAAATTTTGCACTTGCTTACTATTGAAATGACAAATGAAAAAAAATTTTAAGGAAGAAATCCTCAATGTAAAATACGAATTATACCATTGAGAGTTTTTGGTTCAATTCGCATCCAATACTTCTTAAATGCTTTATATATTTTGTTATATTTTGGGTTCAATTCCTAATATTTACTTGTATATATTTTGTGGTTTAATCACTCTTATCATTATAAAAAAATGAATTATACCGGTGTATAACTAACTACAATAAGTACATCAACGGCAATTATATAATTGTCACCAATTTTGCCACCAAATGTATATTTCAATATAATGAGTAACGTGGAGTCAAAAGATGATCTTTTTCTATCAATGAATCTTTGCATACAATTATGCATATCTTTCTCTCTTAATGTTTTATTCTTTACACTTTAACATTTAGTGTAAATCCTGCTTTTTGGTCCAAATAAAATATGATTTTTTATTTTTAATAAAATATTTATATAAATTGTATTTCTATAGAATATTAATCTGCCCAATTTCATCCTTTAGGTTGTGTCCATTCGAATAATAGTTTATCTAGTCCATTTAAGGATAAAATTGGATTATTTCACAAAGAAAAAATTGACATGTAATACATTTGGTTAAATGGGATATGCATAACGGAATGCAATGAGAATGAAAATAGATAAAAAAAAAATTTTTACCAAGCATTATGAAATGAGAATGTCTCGTTCATTATGAAATGACTATTCTATCAAATGATAAAATCTCATTTCTATCTTTATATTAATAAATAATAAGACAACATCATTTTTAAATGTTTTTACTGTAAAAATATTTTGACAATTAAAAATAAGATTTAGAGTAGGATATTTTTCTATTATTGATAAAAAATATTAATATTAAAAGCTATTAGATTAAAATTTTTAAATTTTCATTATACAAAATTTTTTGTTAATTATAATTTTGATTATAGAATTCAAAATATAATAATATTTTTATTATTGATTATACCATATATATTTATCAAATAAAACTAGTTAAGAAAATATTCAATTTTTATTTGGAAACTGTGATATTTATTGTTTTTGTGGAAAAAATATTATTATCATAAAGTACTTTTTTACCTTCGATTTCTAATATTTTAATATATCAAATATAAAAATGGAATAAAATGCAAATTTCATATATAACTAAACTAAATAATCATGGAATGATCACTACTTTCCATTTTATTAAATTACATTCCCATTCTTATATTTATATTCTATTGCATGTACATGTAACTTTTAACGTTCACGGACAATAAGTTTTGTCTGATAATGAAAGCCACTAATTAATATTGCAGGACTTGATGCGCATATGGCATGAAGCAGTACTGTTCATTAATTTATCCTCATGTAGTGGACCCCTATATATGAATTTTCTTATATGTGGGGCAAAAACCTTGGTGGCAGTACTCCACGAATATGTCATTAGGAAGATTTCAAGTAGTATTTTCAATAATTGTCTTATAAATCTCCAAATTCTCAACATATTTTACAACAATATTGTGGGAGATGCTTTTCAATCAAAAGAGATGCGGCTTAATTTTGTGGTCCACATGGCATTCAATGTTCATCATTAGGCGTGGTTGGAAAAAAATGTTCATTTTGAACATGCCCAAATCTCACACTTTAGATAGAATGTATATGTCGGTAAAGCATGTATTGTAGAACATACCAAATAAGAAGAAGTGATTTAATTTATTGTATTTTGTCAATAACGATCCTAGCAAGCACAACAATGTGTGTTAATCGAAACAAAACAAAAAATGAAAAAAAATCTATCAAAATAGAACAAAAATGGAACAATGTCCATCGAAAAAGAGAAAAAAAAAAAGAACAACATCATAAATCGAATTATCAATCTTGTAAAATAGTACAAAATCTGAAAAATTAACTTGAACTTCACTTACCATGAAATGAACACTTCAAAGTTAAGGCGAATAGTTCTGCTAAAGATGGAAGAACTTGTAATAGAAAACAAAGAGTTTAGCAATGCTAGGGCTTTGGCTTTGACGAATTAATAAGAACGAGTGAAACGACATAGGGAATTTGAGAATAAAATCTTTATTATCGGAAAATAAAACTTGTGGCAAATGGTGCACTTATTGGCATTAAAGGGAATTTTCATTTAACAGTCCCACGGGTTTTAAACTGCCACCAAAGCCTTATAAATATGAGTTTTTCTAAAACCTTTTTTTTTTTTTTTTTTGGCATTTACTGAACTGCTACAATGTACCTATGATAGTGGTGTTTTTTAGCAGACATCAGTAGGGAACAACCACAAATCTATTAATTTTTTGCAGTGTGAGTTTTCTCTCCTACAAAGTACCAATCTCCTTCACTCTACTGCTTTAACGCCCCCTCCGCGGACACCACCAAAAAAGTAGCAATCTTTTCCACTAACACCATTGGAACTATTGTTCTTAGAATCCTCAAAAAGAAAAAATGTAGATGAGGGCAATATGAATTCAAAGTTTTTCTTATTATTTCTGCACTGTGAGTACATGCATATATATACAGCATTCTATTATGAAGAGATAAGAAAGAGATACATTCCAATATGAAGAGATAAGTTCTACTAGCAAAGGATAAGTCTAGATAGAATTTAAATTTGATTTGACTTTATCAATCTTATCATCACTCTTTAACTCCCCCCTAGAAACGAGTGGGTAACTTCATTACTCTAAGTTTGTGCTTGAGTTGACTGAACTTTGTGTGAGTGAGAACTTTGGTGAGGCAGTCTGCTCTTTACTCTAAAGATGGTACATATGTAACAATGACCTTATTGCTCAATACTTGATCTCTTATATAACAAACATCAACTTCAATGTGTTTGGATCTTGCATGAAGTACTGGATTGGAGGCAAGAACTTTAGCACTTAAGTTGTCACACCAAAGGATTAGTGTTCTAGGAATAGGTAGTCTTATTTCTCATAGCAAGGAATAAATCTAAGAAACTTCAATCGCTAAGCCTGCAAGGGCTTTCGTATTCTAACTCTGTGCTAGATCGAGATACAACTCTTTGTTTCTTTGAAGACTAAGAAATAAGTGTCTCACCTAAGAATACACAATGGCTGGCCGTTAATTCTCTATCATCTAGATTAGTGGCCCAATCTGCATTAAAAAAACCTACAATATCCAAGTTTGAGGAGGTTTATAATATGGAGCCCAAGATCCATGGTGCCACAAGAAATCTAAAAATTCATTTTATGTACTGCCAGTGGCTAACTGTTGGATTGCTCATATATTGACTCAGTTTGTTCACTGAGTATAAAAGATCTAGCCTTGTGTTTGTTAAGTATTGTAGAGCACCAATTGCTCGCTTGTAAACTGTAGTATTTCTCATTAGCTCACCCTTAATTGTAATAGTTTTTCCTGTTACCATAGGTGTAGGACATGTAGAGGCATTTTGCATGTTGAATCTTTTTAATAAGTTAGAAATGTATTTGGTTTGTTGGAGATAAATCTTACTAACATCCCTGTAGACTTCTATTCCAAGGAAGTAGTGCAGACTACCAAGGTCCTTTAAGGTAAAAACAATGTTTAATTGTTTGATGAAGATTCCTAAGAAGTTAGAATTGTTCCCCATAATTATGATGTCATTCACATATATGAGCAGAAAAGTGATGTGATTTTTACCCTCAAGTACAAATAAGGAAAAGTCACTTTTGGTATTCTGAAAGTCCCATGTAAGTAAAGCATTCCTGAGTCTCTCAAACCATGCTTTGGGTGCTTGTTTAAGTCTATAGATGGCTTTAGTTAGTTTACATACATGATTAGGTTTGGACAGGTCCTTAACACTTTCGGGTTGCTTTATAAAAATTGTTTTCTTGAGAAAGCCATTCAAGAAGGTATTGTTGATGTCCATTTGATGCACTTCCCAATTGAAATGAACAATAATGGTCAAGATTAGTCTAATTGTGCTTGCTTTAACTACAGGACTAAAGGTTTCTTCATAATCTAATCCTATAGTTTGCTAAAAGCCCTTTGCCATCAATCTTGCTTTTTGCCTTCCTATGCTTCCATCAACCTTATACTTTGTTTTAAAGACCCACTTGGAGTCTATTATGTTCTTCTATCTTTGGTAGGGAACTAGTGTCCATGTTCCACTAGAAATAAGTTCTTTAAACTCTATTTCCATAGCTACTTTTCATTCAGCTCAGTTTAAGGCTTCTCGTGTTGTCTCAAGTTCTCTTTCTTTCAATTTTCTTTTAGTTGTACCCACATAAGGATGCTTCAGTTTGACAATTCTAGCTTTGCCTCTGGTTATCATCTTGTGTGAGTTAGTTGGATGAATAGTTTCAATTGATATGGCTACTGCACTATTTGGCATATTGGTCTCCTGTTGTGGTTCTAATTCCTAAAAAACACTAGCACTGCTCTGCTCCTTTTTTGTTCCATCAACTGAGGGTGCTAGTAGAGTACTTGGGTTGCTGGTAGCATTTTAATCACTACTCTTTTGTGGTTCAACCATTGGATGTTCTTGGTCAGCAAGTGCATTTTTCTGTAGTGCATTCTTGTGTTGTCTTTTGTTCTTGTTTACCCATAGTAATAATGCAATAAAAGAAATTAGCAGATTTAGTTAGAATTTTAGGTGGCTTCCTTGTATTAAGAAAACCATCATGGAAAGGAAAATGGTTCTCATTAAAAATAACATGCCGCAACACAAAAATTCTCCCAGTAGAGCTTAAGCACTTGTATCCCTTATACAAGTTTTTGTATTTAAGGAACACACATCTAGGTATGTGATATTGTAGCTTATATTGATTATAGGGCTTTAGATAGGGGTAGTAGGCACATCTTAAGTGTTTCAAAAGAGCATATCCAAGTTCGTTGTTGAACAATAATGTGCAAGGTGCTTTGTTTATAGTAACTAGACTCGATAATTGATTTATTAGAAATACAACTGTGCAGAAAGCTTCCCATTAGTAATATAAGGGCATTTTGGCTTAAGCTAGCAATGTCAATCCAAGTTCAACTATGTGTCTATGTTTCTATTTTAAGATAAAGTGTAAAGACAAGAGTTCTTTATTTGAATTCTAGCATCTTGGGATATTTTTATAAGACTTTTGTATTCTCCCCCACCATCACATTGCACAGCTTTCATTCTTTTATTAAACTAATTTTCTATTATGTTTTTAAATTAAACAAAGACTTACAAGGTTTCAGATTTATGCTTTAAAGGATAAATCCAAGTGAATCTACTATAATCATCAACAAAATGTACATAATATTTAAAACTAGAAGAGGAATTTATTGGTGCTGGACCCTAAACATTAATGTGTATTAAATCTTGGGGCTCTTGAGCATGTAAGGAAGAGGTTTTAAAGGGAAGAAGTTGTGATTTGCCATATTAACATGCCTCACAAAAATTAAATTGATCATTTGTTGCAACTTTAACTCTACATCTTCTTAGGACTTCATCTAGGACTCTGATACTTAGATGACCTAGCTTCCTATGCCAACTTTCTTTAACAAATAGAAATACACTAGGATCTTTGCTATTATTGGAGAACACACTTGAAAGTTAGTATAGTCCATCCTTAATTTTTGCTTCCAATAGAACTGTTCCTGTTGTTTTGTCCTTCACAAAACATTTATTTGCATGAAATTCAATGAGTAAGTTATTATTAGAAGCAAGTCTGGAGACACTTAACAAATTCTTAGTGATATTTAGGATATAAAGAACTTCATGTAATTTTAAAAGCTTCTTATGAGTATGAAGTATTACAAAACCTGTAGCTAGAATTTTCAAATTGTCACCATTACCTATAGTTAAATTGCTCTTACCATCATGTTCATAAATTTCTTGAAAGCGATTGGGATCATGAGTGACATGGTTACTAGCTCCACTATCAAAATACTAATCTAAGTCTTGGACAGATTTCGGTGAAGCAATTAAAGCATTAAAGTTCTGATTACCACATTTTTTTTTATTTATTTTCATCAGAGGAGTGTCCCATGTATACCTTGTCAAAGTGATAATAACAGTAGGCTGCACCATGACCAGCTATGCCACACACTTGACAGACTAGCCTATCCCTGGACATGCGACCTCTACCTCAGCCTCCTTTAGTTCCTTGTTGATTCATGTCTCTATTGGTTCCACGAGCAAAAGACTTTGTGCCTTTATTGTCAGATCTGGCAATAACATTGGCAGAGGGATTGGCTACAAGGCTAGAGAAATTGTTGAACTATTCTAGTCTATTTTCAAAAGCCAAGAGTTGTGCTTGTAGATCCACCCATGTTAGTTTTTCCTTATCTGAAAGTTGGACCACTATGGCATTGTAGTCACTATCCAAACCAACAAGTGTTTGTGTGATAAGATCAAAAGTAGAAATAGAACTTCCTGCAAAAGCAAGGTTCTCAACAAGTGCCTTCATTTTTGCAAGGTATTCATCCATCTTCATAGAGGCTTTACATGTCCTATGGAATTCTAATTCGAGTTATGTTATTCTTGAGTGTGTGTGAACCCCTGGCAGACTTTGAGTTGCTTCCTAAAGATCCTTAAATGTCTCACAATGGAGAAGTTGTATGGCAACCTCCTGTGACATGGAGTTGAAGAGCCATCCTAGCAGGAGTTGATCAATGGTCACCCATTCTTCATAAGCTAGGTTTGATGTTTTGCCTTCATCATTTGAAATGAAAGGTTCCGGGAACTTCTTTGTAATGAGGATATATCCATCCAATTTGCTTCCTCTGAGCAATGGGAGTACTATGGATTTTCACAACAAATAATTATTTTTCTCCAACTTGATAGAACATAACGTGGAGAGGATGTTTTTCTATATGGGGTTGTTGAGGTGTTCCATGCTATGAACTGATTAGCAAAAGTGATATGAGCCTTAAGGGCTTTAATACTAAGAAAGAAAAAATGTAGTGAGGGCAATAGTGAATTCAAGGTTTTTCTTATTATTTCTACACTATGAATACATGCATATATGCAACATTCTGTTATGAAGAGATAAGGTCTACTGGCAAAGGATAAGTCTAGATAGAGTTTAAATCTGATTTGACTTTATCAATTTTATCATTACTCTTTAACTTCGTTTCATCATTATAAGCCTAGTTATTTGTTGACCTTAATTTCCAAACTCATGTTGCCACTTGAGTTTGAGGGGGGACATGGGAATATCTTGGGATTGAATTATGGTTATTTATGGTGATTAGATTGATTTGTAATTATGGGAATTTGTGATGATTTAATTCATTTATAATTAGAGATAAATGTAATTTAATGTAATTTAATTTAAGATAAGGATTATATATAAAGAAAATAAGATTAAGTATTTCCAAACACATTTCTGAAATGCTAGATCTCATCTTAAGGTGGTTGCTGCTTTAAATTTAAAAAAACTCAGCAGAAGTTAGTTTTACTCATCTCACTAACCCATACAAATAATTTGACTAACTATGAGTGAAAGATCCATTATTTGGTATCTCAGAATGTTGCAGCAGCGGTTTAGCAAACTCGTTGGTCTTCTCCTAAGTGAAATCTCCCAGAACACGATAAAAAAAAAAAAAAAAGTCGCTTGAGGGAGCCTGTGTTATTGAACCTTTCGGCAATATCCATCATTTCAATTCACCTCCCACCACAAAAGGGTAAACAAGTTGTTTGAGATTTTGTAAAACAGGATCTTGCCAGTCATACTGTAATGTCCATTAAGCCTGTAACATCTATCTCTCTCTCTTTTCTTTTCTTAAATGATAATCGGAATAGTTAAATCATTAAACGTAAAATCCTATAAGCACACCAAAATATGAATGACGGAAAAATCTTTAAAGGAACATAACATATGTCACTAAACGACTTGTAGTTGCGAATCAATTTAGAACTTCAATGAGGGCATTTTTTTTTATGGCTTACAGTTACTTGAATTTAACCATCAGCTCGAGGCGGGAACGTCACATTCCTGAAAAAGTTCAGCACAAGTTCTCTATGCATCCTATAAATAACAGAGAAAGAAATTAAAAGCTTCACATGCAATCACACGAGTAATGTAAAATTTTGACACAGATAAAGGCACTATAAGCTTCACAAACAATCATATTCCTTAACAAAATGATGATAATATAATTCTATCTTAATATTTGTTTCTCACTTTAATAATGTTGGGGATTATTTAATTATTTTTGTATATGTATTATTAATAGCATCAATGTATATTTATTATCTTTAGATATTACAATCTTTAATTGGGATCTAGATCCTTTAAAGATACAAGATTCACTTTAAAAAGTAAAATGAGTATATCACAATTAGACCTGATAATCTTAACTCATATCTATTTATCCATCCTTATTTTGACCCATCCATATCCATTCATTTTAACTTTGAGGTTAATATGGGTTGGGTCATTATTGATCCATTAAAACGAGAGTCATATTGAATTAACTTATGGATAATCATTTATTCATTTATATTTATAAGAGATAAATTTGTACACTGTATAAACTAATAATATAAAATAAAAAATATTATAATAAAATACATTTAAAATTTTGATGTAATTTAAATATATTTAAAATTAATTATTTGAAATAAAATATTATAATATTATTATATACGTAACAATATCAATTTCTTTTATAAAAAAGTAAAATCTAGTCCAATCTTTAGTACTAAAATCTATAATAATTGATTGGTTTTACTTTTAAAATTTAAAAATAATCACAAAATTACCTTTTTTAATTTTCAAATAAAAAATCTTATAATGTTGCATGTCATATGTAATACACCGTATAACTATATGTTAGATTCTTGACTATATTTTATAAACATCAAGACACTAATAACGTTAATTTTTATTTTTAAGGTGATACTTTATAAGTTGAAATCTGATTATTGATATATATATATATATATATATATATATATATATATATATATATAATTTTGAAAGTATAATTTATTATTGTAAAAAAATACATATAATTCATAATTTTAAATTTTTTTAATTTTATTGCAATGTCTATTTTAAATTAAATAAGTTTTATTTAATGTATATTAAAGTTAAAACATTTAATAAACAATGTTTAATATGAAAATAATTTTTAAAAATTAATGTTAAGAAAATGATATAAAAAACTATAATTTCAAAAAGTAAATAAAAATAAAGAACAAAAATTTTGATAGCATAAGTTTGTTTTGAAATATTACCAATAAATATAAAATAGTACTGAAAAATAATATTAATAAAAATGATAAAATATAAAATAATAATAATAATTTGATGGATAAATGGATGGGTTAGGTTAACTATATATCCAAGGGTCATGAATTATCCATGACCCATTTAAAATTTTACATTGGGTTATAAATAGATAAATAGATCAATAATGACCCATCCACTTTGACCCAATCCATACCCATCCTAACTCATGCATTTGCCACCTCTAATCACAATCTATTAAAATTTGATTAAAATTCTAATAATTATCAATTTAAGATTATTTCCTTTTTTTGAATTACTCTCCTATTCAAATTAGGAATGTCATCAATTTAAGGTTGTAATCTATTCTGAATTATTGTTACTCATTCAAACTAGGATTCCTTTGCTTATTCTTTTGACTTATATAAATATGTTGTATTTAGATATTTACAATTTATTGAAGACAACAATATGTGAGGTGTGATAGTTTGTATTTGTAATCATTTGTGGAGATTACTTGGGATTTGATTATTTGCTTTTGCTCTTTTAGTGAGATTTTTAGAGCAAAGAGCATACACACTGTAAAGCATTTTGTGGGATGTATTTGGGATATGGATTTGAAAGTTACTATACCATTTATATTCTCTCTAGAATTCTTCTAGATTAGTAGATTTGTCTTCTCTTTTTTTTTGTTTTTACACATAAAGTAGGCTAAAAGTTGAACCACTTGAAATTATACATGATTCTCTACGCTATGCTAATTTTATTAATGCAATCCTTTATTTAAAAAAAATAAGGGGTGGGAAGTTACAAATTTGAAAACTACTGTTTTAATTTATTATTATTTATTAAATTTTGAGTCCTTAATTTTATCACCAAGAATTGTGATGTTGCACTTTGCTCACTAGAGTGTAATGTTTTACTTTGACAAGCTGAATTCCTTTAATTGGATATGGATATAATTATTTATAAAATTTACGATAGACTCATTTATGGCTCTCACATCCCTCCTTTTTTCCCTCAACAATCTCGAACTCCTTTCAGATTCTTATTTTGTTGTTTTCCTGTGTGTTTCCCCTTTTTATATATTACTTATTAATATTATTATAAATAATAATAGCATTTATCTATCAAAAAAGAGAATTATGCATTAAATATATATACAAATATTTAATACATTTTATATTTAGTAAATTAGTTTATATATTCAATTATTTTAAATTTTCTGAATATTCGATTGTATGTGTCCTAGGGCTCTCTTACCACTTTTCTTCCTTCCAAAATTGTAAACTTTTCTCTCATTTTTTCTCTTTTCCTTAAACTAAAATATAATTAATTTTATTTAATAATTGTAGAATTTAACTAAAAAATTATTAATTTAATTTTCATATGATTACTGAATGCAATTTAAAATTGAAACGATAGTTTGGATTTAATTATCTGAAAACTGCACAATCATTAATATAATTAAAATTTTCAATTTTCAATTTAAATTTATATTGTTATTTTTACTGCAATTGAATTCCTATTTCATTTGTCTTACCTCTTATTTTGTTACATGATTATGGAAAAGATATAATATTATTGGTACTACTATTCAATTACTATTAAAATAAGTGTATTCCGCTTTCCTTTTTTTAAGCCATTGGAAATACAAACCTTGAACATTATCATTACCACTTTCATTGATAAGTTCTACCCAAAAAAAAAATTCATTGATAACCTAAATAATTAACTAATAATTTTTAAGGCTCCGCTTTTTTAACACAAAGATATTTTGTATTGAAAAATCTCATTCGTTGTTATGAAGTAAAGAAGTCATATTTTACTTGTATAGATTAATTAAAAAATTACAATATTTAATGTTATACATTGTATGGAAAAAGCAATTTTCTTTTTAAAATAGAGAATATTATTTTTCCACCACATCTCTACGTTTCACATTAAACGAACAAAGTACATTTTTTTCTTTAATCGTTGGTAACTGCAATATTCTTGCAAAAAGTGTTTTCCATCAAAGCAAATATGATATTGGCTCATATCCAGGGTGCTTGAAGTAGAGTTACGAGATATGCCACTTGACTTTAAAATTATAGAAAAAAGGATTTAGAAGACCAATGTATTTTTTTTTTAAAAAAAAGAGATGTTTCTATAGTTTCATAAAACATGATAAATCAAGGTTTTTTGTTCTCAATTTTGGAGAATTAAAATAGGATTTAGTTATGTCAAAGTATTTTTTTTTGGGGAATTATGTCAAAGTAGTTTAAGGTTTGTTTGTTTTTATGGAAAATACTTTTCATAAAATATAGTTATAAAAATATTAAAATGTGGCAACAAATTTTAGTTATTTAGTGTTAAATATGAAAATTTTGGATTTAAAAAAATATTTTCATCTACTACCATGGTTTAAGAATCATTTTTTTTTACCATCAATACAAATGATATATCACTCATTCATTATTATATATGAAAGTGACAATTTCGCATGAATATACTTTCCGGCAAAAAAACAGAGCCTAAATATCTTTATATCTAGAACTTAGGGTGTTACCTACTTAAATTATATTTTTAGAGAATGTTAAATGAATGTAATTGATCAATTAATTAATACTATTATGTAAATATAGTTTTGAATGCACATATGCACACTCACATTGATATTGATTATCAATTTTGTGAAGAAACACCTTTTAAAGATAAAATGAATATAATTAGACAACAAATATTTAATAGGATAATGAAATTTATTCTCCACGAAAAGAATCATTATTTCCCTTTGTTATAATGGATTTAAATCTCATGCGAGCAATTGGTAGAATTAATTGACGTTGGATCACTAGCTAAGTTTGTAGTAAACTCTAGCTTAGATTTTGCCCTTCAAATTTAGAACTAATTTGTATTCATTACAACTAGTTGAATGACCGATAAGTTTTTTAGTTATAAAAAAAATATGCAAATAAAACTAATAGAAATTATATTGTGTCTAAATTATATAATTGAAATCAACAAATTCTTGGATTTTCTATTATGGACCTATTAATTCAATAATAAAATAAAATATAAAAGAGTTTATCCCAATATTAAAATTACTGAATAGTTTGAGCCTAATGGTAATCTAACCCAACTAATGTAATAATGGGTGGTTTTCAATAATGAGTTGACCCACCAATCTTATTAATATAAATAAGGGCCGCTACACTTAAGCCTTATGATTAATTCTGAGCACTCCCCATCAGTGTCAAAAGGTCTCCTTAATCAACTTCTCATCTAAGGTAGATGGGAGTAGCAAATCTTTATTGGCAATCATGATCAAGACCAATTACATATAGTTTGTGGCTTACAGCAAATTTTGATTTTATACTTGCTTATAATGAATTCATTAGATAATAATAAATATTTTTTCACGTTTAATCTTATTCTTTTCACATGACTTAATTTGGGATATTATTTTTATAAAATTTTATTTAGCAATTGGTATCAAAACCTTTGAATCATGTGGTTTGAATAAATTATTTCATGGATTCAGAAATAAAATTTTATTTTTGAATAATTTTATATATTGTGTAATGAAAATATTTGAGATAAAATTTGTTATGAATCTCAAAAATTTTTCATAACTCTCATTTTATTTATTTTGTTGTTACATATATATATTAATTTTATTATGAATAAAACACACACATCATATGTGTGAGAAATTTCTAAATGATTTATCCATATATTATATTGTGTTTTTGAAAGAATTTTATTTGAACCAATTTTCATATCTATATCTACATATATATATATATATATATATATATATATATATATATATATATATGTATGTATGTATGTATTCCGACATTTGTGTATATATATGTTGTAAATCGTATATACATGTTCGGCATTTCTCACATGTCCTGCGTTTGAATATATGTTATGAATCATATAGTATCATATATCTGTTCGTTTCTCATATGTGATATTTCCGTCTTGGCATTTTATATTATATATATATGCCTTGACATTTGATTCGGCTTCTGTATATATGTCTGTTAGATATTTTATATTATTTGGATGCTTTATATTGCATTTGGTTTGACAATATTATATATATATATATATATATATATATATATATATATATATGCGCGCGCGCGTTTTGACATTTTTGTGAATATATTATATATTCTAGTATTTGCATATATGTTTGACGGTTTGTATATATAGCATAATTATATATATATATATATATATATATATATATATATATATATATATATATATATATAAAGCCATGGTTATTATTCCAAAAAAATTTCAAATATTGAAATGGATTTTAAATGCAATTTGTTTGGAAAAATTTTGCATTAAAACTATTAAAATGCATTAAGATAATATTATTATATATATAAATATATATAATATGTCTAAAATGTCATTTTTGGGCTCCACTCTATGAGCTATTTTTATGCATTTTTCACATTTTTTGTCTATTTAATTCAGAAAGACAAATAAATTTATTTTGAGCTGAAAATTTCATTGTAATATTATTGCATATTGGGCATCCACATGTATTTTTTTTATGAAATATTTGGATAGTATTTGGTCCATTAATTATTTTCCTATGTGTATGTATGTATAGAAAAATAATTTTAGAAAATTATTTGGGCTTTTGCTATACTATGAAGTTTTGTGTAATTGTGAGTCCACCTATCATTGACTCAATTGCATAAAATTATATTCATTTTTATAATGGTAGTTAGACTAAAGAGAGTATCATATTAATAATATTTTAATACCCTATTAGTATAATATTATTAACATGATTTGTTAGTCATAACATATGTGTAGAAATTTAATATTTAATCCTTGTGTTACATTATAAGGCCTTTAATGCCCCATCGATATTAGACCTCACAATGTAATACTAAGTTTAATTGCATAGATTACTAAGAAAAATTTCTAGCATTATTAAGATTAAACATGCATTAATATTTTAAACTTGTTTCCTCAGCTCCTTTACCTATGCAATTAAATACGATTAAGATGCTTAATGGGACTAATTATAAAGATTGGGGTAAATCACTAAAGCTATATCCAGTAGTCTTTAACCTTGACTTACCAATTAGGAAAATAAAACCTCGGATCAATGCTAAATCTATTACAATAAAAAAAATCAACATGACAAGTGGATCCATTCTAATAGAGTGTGTTTAATGATAATGAAATACACAATAAACAAAACAATAAGAGAAAGCATTTTTGAAAAGATGAATGGAAAAGAGTCCTTGGATTTTATAGCTAAAAAGTATAAGAAATTTGGCAAGGCTAAGAATAAATGATATCTTTTGTTGCTTCAAAAATTAGTGTATGATGGTGTTAGCGAAAGTTATTATAACCATGAAAGGAAGATGGATGAGAAAGGTAAATCTAGTGGAGAAAAATGTTATAAACCTAATAAGGCCCAAGTCAAGGGTAATTGTAAGTTTTGTAAGAAGTATTTGCATAAGAAAGTGGACTATTTTAAATACAAGAAATTGGTTGAGAAGAAAAAGAAAGATACCCACCTAGCTCTAGTTTATTTTGAGTCAAATATAGTTGATGTACCATCAAACTCTTGGTGATTAGATGCTGGTGCAACTATTCATGTGACTAATTGTCTTTAGGCACTAATAAATATGAGGAATCAAATGAAAGAAAGCTGATAGAGAGACCTGGAAATAGAGATAGCATTGAATTAGAGTGCATAGGATCAATGAAGTTAAAGTTGAAGATTGGACAAGAGCTTTTATTGAATAATGTAGTTTATGCACCTTCCATGAGAAGGAATTTGATTTTCATTGTTGTTTTGGACTCTGTTGGATACTTCTATCATTTTGGAAATAGAAAGACTAAATTATTTTATAAATCTTATGTTGTTAGTATTAGTCCTATGTGTGATGGTTGATATGGTATTAATTTAGACCCTAATTTCATCAACACAATAAACTCTATTTTGGGCAAGAAAAGGTGTTGAATTGATGAAAAATCCTTAATGTTGTGGCACAAATGATTAAAACACATATTTAAAGAATTTGAAGACTTGTAAAGGAAGAAGTACTTCATGATTTAGACTTCTTGGATTTTGGAACATATGTAGATTGCACTAAAGGAAGACTTACACCAATGTTAGTGGGCCTATCATAGCTAATGCTATAAGAGGCTACAAATACTTTATCACATTCATTGATGATTACTCTAGATTTGGTTGGCTATAGTTGCTTAGTGTTGAGTTGGAATCATTAGAAGTTTTGAAGTTATTCAAGGTAGTAGTGCTTTAATTCTGATAGAAGTGGTGAGTATTATTGTAGGTATGATGAAATTGGAAGAAACCCTAACCCTTTTACAACATACTTAAAAGATTATGGAATTCAAGCAACGTACACTATGTCTAGTATATCAAAGTAAAATAGAATTACAGAAAGGAGGAATAGAACTCTTATGAACATAGTGAAATGCATGCTAGCCTATACTTCATTGCTAGAATTCTTATAAGGTGATGCATCAAAAACAATGGCATACATTCCAAATCAAGTTCCTAGTAAGTTAGTATCTAAAACCCCTTATGAACTATTATATGATAAAAAGCCTAATTCATAGCATTTTCAAGTTTAGGATTGCAAAACTAAAATAAAGCCATACATTTCATCCACAAGGAAACTCGATTCGAAAACTATTAGTGGATACTTCATTGGGTACTATAGTGACTCAAAAGGAAGAAGATTTTAGTATTTAACTTATTCCACTAAAGTAATTGAGTCTCACTAAACCATTTTCTTGGAGGATGAGTTAGATAATAAGAGCCAAATACCAAGCATCATGAATTTCTTTAAAGATAAAACAATTATTCCATTGGCACCAATAATAGGAGAATCATCTTCTGTTACTCCACTAATTGATTCAATTCAACTAATGGCAAAATATGTTAAGCCGGATGAAGTAAACGAAGAAATTCCATTAAGAAGATCTGATAGAGTTCATAGATTGACAACTCCTAATGATTATCCTATATATCTACAAGAGCATGAACATAATATTAATGATAATACTAATCTTACAACATTTTCTCAAGCTATGACTAGTTCAAGCTATTCTGATTGGATGAATGTTATGAAGGATGAGTTATTTTCAATGTGTAAGAATCAAGTGTAGGATCTAGTGGAACTTCTTGTAAGTTATAAATCGGTTGGATGCAAATGGGTCTTTAAGACCAAAAAAGGTGCTCAAGGTCAAGCTGAAAGGTACAAAGCTAGATTGGTAGTAAAAGGTTACACCTAGAGGGAAGGTATAGATTATAAAGAAACTTTTTCACTAGT
Source organism: Sindora glabra (assembly GCA_020226215.1). NCBI lineage: Eukaryota > Viridiplantae > Streptophyta > Magnoliopsida > Fabales > Fabaceae > Sindora > Sindora glabra. The sequence goes on from JAIUCU010000162.1 coordinate 81,817, forward strand.
TTCAACCAAAGACTCATTTTGTATTATCATGATTTTAGTGGCTTATTTTGATTTAGAGTTGCATCAAATAGATATAAAAATAGCCTTCCTGAATGGTAATCTAATAGAGACTATTTATATAAATCAATCAAATGGTTTCCAAGAGATGGAAAATGAGCAGCTTATATGTTAGCTTTAAAAGTCCATTTATAGCTTAAAACAAGCTTCTAGACAATGGTACCTTAAATTTGATAAGGTAGTGACTTCTTTTGGGTTCAAGGAGAATGTAGTGGACTGATATATTTATATGTTGATAAATGCAGACAATTTTATTATTTTGGTACTATACATAGATGAAATTCTCTTTATGAGTAATAACATGAACATGTTAATTGAGACAAAATAAATGTTATCTAAACATTTTAATATGAATGATCTTAGAGATGTCTTTTATGTTTTGAGGATAGAGATCCATCGTGATATATCCCAAGGCTTGCTTAGTTTATCTCAATAGACTTACATTAAGAAAGTACTAAATAGGTTTAACATGCTAATCTATTCTCAAATTTCCACACACATTTCAAAGGGGGAAATTTTCTCTAAGTCCTAGTGTCTTAAAAATGAAGTTGAAATAGAAAGAATAAAAAATGTCCTATATGTGTTGGTTATTGGTAGCATAATCTCTGCTTAGGTATGTACATATCTTGATATAACTTATGCTATTAATGTATTAGGGAGATATTTAAGTAATCCTAATCAAAGACATTAGACTGCTATGAAGAGAGTTATGAGGTACCTTTAAGGTACAAAAGATTACATGCTAACCTATAAGAGATCAAGTGATCTCATAGTTATAGGCTACTCGGATTCAAATTTTGCTAGTTGTTCGAATGATTACAAATATACATTTGGATACATCTTTATGATGGTAGGAGGAGTTATGTCGTGGAAAAGTGTTAATTTTGGTTAAAGACATTGGATTGTTGTGAAGAGAGTCATGAGGCACCTTCAGGATATAAAAGATTATATGCTAACCTATAAGAGATCAAGTGATCTCACAATTATAAACTACTTGAATTCAGATTTTGCTAGATGTCTAAATGATCACAAATCTGCATCTGGATACATCTTTATGATGGTAAGAGGAGTTGTATCATGGAAAAGTGTTAAGTAGTCCTTAATAGCAACTTCCATTATGGAAGTAGAATATGTCATATATTATGAAGCCACTTGCATAGTTGTATGGTTAAAGAACTTTATGGCTTGTTTCAATATTGTTGAGAGTACTTGACTAACTATTGTGATAATATTGCAACTGTAAAGTTCTCTCATAATAATAAAATTCTTTCCGTACAAAGCATGTTGATATAAAATATCAGTTTGTGTGAAAGAAGGTATACAAGCATATTACATGTATTGAATATATTTCCACATATTATATGCTCACAAATCCACTGACCAAAAGCTTAGCATTAGGAGTATATCATGATAATATAATTAGTATGGGATTAGCTAAGCCTTTTGATGTTTTGAGTTAGTGGAAGTACTATAATGTAAATTATTTTTTTGAGATGTATATAAATGAAATATTCATATTTGTCATATATTGTGCACACTTTTATTATGACATATTTATAGAGACATTTAGACTCTATCTCAATATTATAATAAAATTAATGATTCTTATTTAGTATCTTGGGGGATGCTTTGACCCACTATGTAAAGATCTACATATGATTATCACAATTTTATTGTGTAAATCTTATTAAGCACAAACTTGTTATGTATATCCCTATTGGATATTGTATATAGTCAATGAGGTGTAAGTGTACAGTATATATATTTCATTAATATTCTTATCAAATACTATATTTTATATTACTAGACATTTATGATCTCAATTTAGATCAATGGGTGTAAGGATGTCATAGTTTTTCTTTACATCTTATTAAAGTAGCCATTATTACTGAATTACATGATCCAAGTGGGAGATTGTTGGATTTTCTATTATAGACCTATTAATTCAATAATAAAATAAGATGTAAAAGGGTTTAGCTCAATATTAAAGTGACTATATAGTTTGGACCCAATGGTAATTTAACTCAACTAATGTAATAATGAGTAATTCTCAACAATGAGTCAACCCACTAATATTATTAATATAAATAAGGATCGCTAATAGTTCATGGCTTGTGGCAAATCTTTATTGGAGTTCATGATTAAGATTGATTGCATATAGTTCATGGCTTGTAGCAAATCCTAATTTTATACTCACTCACAGTAAATTTATTAGGTAATAATAAATCTTTTTTCACATTTAATATTATTCTTTTCACATGATTTAATTTAGGATATTATTTTTATAAAAAATGTTTTGACACTAACTGTTATTTCCATTTTCTAATTCTTCATATTAGTTTGTATCATGTGCATGTAGTTTTTAGGCTCTAACTAATAGTTGATAAGTTAGTTATTTGTATTTGCATTGTTTGATAAAAGTAACTATTAAACTAGTTAAAAAATGTAAAATAACATAAAAGAACTTGTTAATATAAATAAATAAATTAACTAAAGTAATTCATATTTATTTTAAAACTAAATCATATTAATGCAATCAAAATATTTCATAACAAATCCACTAAAAGATTTTTTTCATAATAAGAATATGATTACCCAAAATTTAATTAATTATATTTTATGACATCACACATTTATTTATTTACTTATTTTTAATTTATTTATATTGAATTTATAAGGGTAAGTCAAATATGTATTTATATAATTAAGATATAGATTGTCATCTAATTAAATGAAGATGGATAAAATTTAAAAAAAAATGATGCCTAAAGTCATGATAATTGAAAAAAGCAAATTCCTTTATGAAATAGAAAAAGTTACTTTTTCCAAATTATTTATATTTAACATGGACCAAATAAAATGGTTTCTCTCATTTTTTACATTTTGTAACAATATTTTGGCAAAAGATATTTTTTCAATAAGATAAATAAATCTAAGTTTGTATTTAGGTTAACAAATAAGTTAATTTATAATTTGTTAACTTGTTCAATAAGGTATAAGTTAGCCTTTAAATGTGTTTGATACACAATCTCATTTTAAAAAGTAAATTTTTACTTGATAAACTTCATAATAGAGCTTACAGCTTATAAGCTAATAGTTATGTCACTTCTTTTCTAATATATGTATAAATAAAACTTTCCTGTAAAAGTTGATTTCCGACAAAATAAATGAACCTTAGTGTTAAAGGAAGGAAGTGTTTGTAATTAGTTTAGTAATCAAAGTTGTCAATGTTGTCCTTTTATCTTCACGACAAGAGCATGCATAATTTGGTGTGGAAATTTACTTGACATGCATAAGGTAAGAAATGCATATTCAATTCTTATGAGAAACTTATACAAATTCCAGCAAGCATCGTACCACAATTCCATTTGGTTAATATGTGCTCGCATCATACTATAATCAAATCTAAGAAACGAAACCAGTTTGGATTTCCTTGAAGAGGAAAAAAACGGAAGACATTCCATATGAAATTTGTGTAATATGTTGGAAGAAATTAAATAAGTAATACCTTTTCATATTTATAGGAAATAAACAACATTCAATATGAATTTTCTTCCAAAGTAATAGAACTAAAAAGTGGACGTGAGTATAAAGTGTGAATCCATTTGTTATTTATAGAGATCAGTATAACTGATCGTGGAATAGGCAGTCCAACCATGATTTGTCTTATATAATTAGTTAGGACCTATTTAAATAAAATTACATGCTTAACAAAAATTCGATCATTCTTTTAAATTTGAGTTATAAAATTTTTTGAGTATATTGAGATAATTTTATTCAGTAATAAAATATTTTTGTATGTTTGACTATTGTAAAATTTTTAGTTTCAACATATACAATTTAAATATGCTAACAATTAGTTGGTTGTGAGACGTTACCAATATAATTAACCACAACAGTTTTTGTTAAGACTAACCTCACGTACATGTCATCATCTCAATTAGAAATAACCCACGCCCCTTAACCAACGCCAACTATTGGGCTAAGCTAATAATTATTTGCCTGTTATCGGGTTCAATACAAAATATTTTAATTTATAATATGTTATTAAAAGCCCCCTCCTTATAACATCAATAAAGAATTGACATAGTATGAGTTTCACTACTAATTCGCTACAAAATTAAATTCATCTGTTATCATAATTCTGGTTCTAGAATGCTTACAACTAGAATCATCTAGACTAGGATTTTAAATTATGGTTACAGTTGTAGTTGTAGTTGTAATTTTGTTGTAATTAACAAAATTACGGGTAAATATAAGAATATACAGTTATTGCACTGTTAAATTACAGAAAATTATGAATATAGTACAATCCTTTGCTGCAATATTATGGTCACAGACCACAGTTTAAATCCTTGATCTAGATGAAATAAAGTGATTTTTAAGTTCTCCTCTAATGTCACACTAAGTACAAGCAATAACACATTTTATTGTTAGAAGATAGAAAAGTTCAGAAAAAAAAGAGGATAAAGTGAAAAAAAAAAATATCCAGATGAGTTAAATTAATTTCAAAAAGCGTGTGTTACAAATCAGAAATCTGAAATTCATTAATCAACAATAACTCTCATGTGAGTTGTAGAAAGATTTATGTAACTTAGACTATAAAATCTGAATGTTCTAGTCTTTGTGATGACAAGGTTATATAAAAATTAGCAAGGGCCTCACTTTGAGGAATTGGAGTTCTCACTTGCATGGAACATAGAGGTCCCTTTGATAGAGTTTCTTTGTCCATGTGGAAACTTCCCCAAACGTATCGAAACCTCAATACCTTGCTTATATTCTCAATCTAGAACATAAGCAAGAAACATAATATATATTTAGAATACACTACGGCCTTTTTTCCTTTATTTATATTTCCCTCGCAATGTGGGGAAGATTATGGTACCCCCAGGGGTTTCAAACCCTGGGTGGTGTGGCAGAATCTCATCCATTGGATGAGATTACTAAAATCTTTGGTAATCTCATCCAATGGATAAGATTACGTCACACCACCCAGGATTTAGAAACCCTAGAGGCACCTTACATTTTCCCTCACGATGTATATAATGTATATGCATGTAATGTTCAACCATTAAAGCATTTTATAATCAGTTTGATAGTTTAAATCATTAATGTTGTATGTATGGTGTACATCTGAAACCATTATACTTGTATTTGTATTTTATTTATTTTTTGCAGTATCTGCATGCATTATTATTTCGGTCAACTAATGTATGACTTGAGACGCACAAAGGATAGCCCCAGTGTTAACAGTATTGGTGATATGATTTGTTTGAAAATTTTATACTTTTATTTAATGTGCTCAATTCGGTAAAAAATTTTGAAATTAAATTGCATAAAACAATTTTTTTACAATTTTTTATTTCTAAAAACTTTAAATAATCATTTGACAAACACATATTAACAAATGCTATAAACTAATCAAGATAAATGAGAGGCATCCATTTCAATTAATTAATAGTGACACTAGGATATGCGGCAGCAGAAGACCACGGAGATAAATATCGCGAACTTGTACTGGTTAGGATCAAGACCTTCTCACAATGTTCAACATGAGTAACTATCAGCAACCACGCAAATTTATTTCTTTATATTTTTATATTGGTAGCCAATAACCACACTTCTATATGTACTACAGGCGGACATGAGGGAATTTGCTAGACTTTCTTAACATATTGGCAGGTGAACGATGATTATTGGTCACCCGTTTAACTAATAATATTCAATGTATTTTTGAAACATATATTGTACAAATATCAAGGAAATATTGCTCATTGAGGGAATTTTGGGTAATTATTGCTTGGAATCATCTTTTCTAAGCCAATCTTTGAAGCTGATTTTGCAACGAATCGCGATTGAAGGGGTGTAATAAATATGCAAGGAGCCAGATCTAGAATTTGAAGACATAATGAATTTGGAGATTTTAAATAATGAGGGGGAAACGAACAAATCAAAGAGAATCCAAGCAGGTGAAATATTAATTGATAGTGTATGCAGCCAATTAACACTTTCTGCCAGTAAAATTGATGGAAGTTAAAAACCACAGTTAACTTTCTATGTACGGATATCTTAGGTCAAAGACATGTTTGTGTGTTAAAAAAAATAAAAAAAGATCTCTACGTGCATACAATTAATTAAATTATACAAGCAGTTAAATTTTTTGTCAAAATGTATTTTTATCAAATTTTATTTTATTATGTATAAAATTAAAAAAAGAGATACAAATTATATTACAATTTATGAAATTGGTTGAAAATTTTAAAAATCAAATATTCTTAATTTTTTATTGTGTTAATAATACATTAAATTAGAAATCTTGAAGTTTTATTACCTTACAGAATACAGAAAGTTTTAAATGTTGATAATATAGAAATTTTGAACTTCCTTACTGCTGAAATGGCAAATGAAAGTACCTTCTAGAATAATGCAATTTGCATTCCCTCTCTCTCACTCACCTCTCACTAACCTCCTATCCATATGAAAAAGGGTTTTTTGAACTCGTAAAGTCATATGTTTAATTAATTTATTTTATATAATGTAGGAAAGAAAGTAAGAGGTGAATAGGGAAAGGGAAGTACAATTCGCATTATTTTAATTTTTAAAGAAACAGATCGTACATAACATATGAATTATACCGGTATTTTAACAAACTACGATGAGTTCAATGTCAATTTCTCATTTTCCAGCATCATATATATTAGTCTTAACGGCATATTTAATTGTCACCAATTTTGTCACCAAATATATATTTCAATATAATGAGTGGCTAGGAATCAAAAGATGATCCTTTTCTATCATTGAATCATTGTAAACAATTATGGATATCTTTCTATCTTATTCTTATGTTCTTATCACTTTAATCTCTAGTGTAAACCTCTTGTATTTTCCAAACAAAATTTAATTTTTTATTTTTCATAAAATATTTATATTAATTGTATTCCTACAAAATATTAATTCGTTCAATTTCAACCTTTAGTTTGTGTCCATGCAAAGATTAATTTATCTAAGTTTGTCCCTATAAAGATATATTTAATAAATTAATAATTCACAAAAGTAAAATTGATACATAATATTCTATATGAATGAAAAAACACTAAATTTCATGGAATAAAAAAGAATGTGTACTCTAAACTTTATCATTTATGTTACATTTTGTTAAATAAGATATATGTATCCAAATGAAATGAAAATGAGAATAGATAAAAAATTTATTTAGCAAGCATTATGAAATGAAATGAGAATGTTTCATTCCTTTTGAAATAACCAAATCACAGAATCTCTATTCCATCTTTATATCAATAAACAATAAAACAAAGTCAGTTTTTAAAATTTTTTACTACAAAAATAATTTGACAATTAATAACAAAATTTAAAATATGATATTTTTATACTATTGATAAAAATATTAATATAAAAAACCTGTGAATTAGAACTTTTAAATTTTCATTATACAAAAGTTTTTTATTATTATAATTTTAATTATATATAATATATATTTATTAAATAAAACTATTCAAGAAAAATTCAATTTAGGTTTAAAAATTGAATATTTATTATTTTTGTAACAAAAATATTATTTTTTATAAAGTTTTTTTAGGTTTTATTTCTATCATTTTAACTTATCAAATATTAGAATAGAATAAAATGTTGATTTCAGGTCTATTTAGTTTAGGGGAAAATGAAATTTTTAGAAAATATTTTCCTAAGAAAACATATTTCTGGAAAATGAATTGATTTTCTATTGTTTGGTGCATAAATAAAAAATATTTTTTGGTGTTTGGTACACAAGAAAAAATTAATTCCATTTAAGGTAAATCAAAATTATTTACTTCAAAATTATTATAATTTTACTTACCTTTTAAAAAAGAAATTTTTTAATAAAATTTTTATTATTCATGGTGCCCAATAGTCCAATAATGATTATTTCTAATAATAAAATATATATTAAATGTATTACAAAATCTTATACATAGATTCCCATAGTTAATTTAATTAATTATTATAAAATATTATATAATAGAGTATCCATCATGAGAAAAAAAGGAAGAATATTTTAGTAAATATTGCATAAAAATGTCCACCTAAACTTTAATGAATAAAAATAGATTTTATAAAAATAAAAATAGGGCATCCATCATAAAATATTTAATAAATAAAAATAAATTTTATTTATGATCGTGGTTACGTAATATGGTAAGGAGGTAAAAAGTTTGAGTTTAGGTATAGATGTACTAAGCAACAAGGAAAATGAATTCCGTTTTTTAAAATGGGAAGTTATTTTCCTTAAAAATAATAGAACTTTATAATTGATCACAATTTATTTTCTTATTGACCAAAATTTTTGAATATCCAAACAAGGGAAAGTTGGAAAATGAATTTCAAAAATTCATTTTCTCCCCAACTAAACAGGCCCTTCATTTCTATCATCTAAATTAAATAATTATAAAACCATCATAATCATTTCATTGAATTACATTCCCATTGTTATATTTATATTGGGTTGCATATACATGTAACTTGTAATGTTCACAAAGAATACATTTTTCTGATAATTAAAGCTATGGATTAATATTGCATGACTTGATGTGCACATGGCATGAAGCATGCGATCAGTAATTTATCAAGAGAAACTTCAACATCTTATATCAATCATTTTATAAGCAGGTTTGGGTTAAGTATACATGCATTCACATCTTCCAATTGCCAAATCTGTATTAAAAAATCAATTTTAGTTATTATGATTAAAAATATATCAAGTTCAACATTTTTTGTGATATATTGGAGAGAATTAAAACAAATATTCAATATCATAACAAGAAGAAAATATGAAAAAATTAGAAAGTGATAAAGATAGGGACTTCTAGGACACTCTTGGTTAGATACACTGTATAAGGTATCTATATCCTTAGTTGTTACATTATACTTTATAGTATACAAAATTATTTTAGCAATCAATTTACCATTTCATAAGTAGACGGGGTAAATGCCGAACACTTTTAATATTGGTATTATGATTTTGTCATGGCCCACTTTTTAACACGTGATTGATATACAAAAATTACTCTAATATGACTTTTTATAAGTTTAGCTCTTAGAAACTTCAAACTTTAATTGGATACACAATCATAAAACTTTGATAAAGCATAATTCTTCACAATCTAAATACATCAATTCTTCTAAAATTTCAGCAAAAACTTCCCTATTTTTAGATACTACCTATGGAAACTGATACAGATTTAAACGGTTTATATACCCAGTAACTCATATATTAACCTGTTATACAACATATACATACGATCAAAATACATTTGACACAATATACAACATAAATACATATAGGCCAAAGCTCCTGTTGCAGTTGTCTTTTAACTTAGCATTGTACCTTAAAGCACTTGAGTGGGACGATTACATAATATACATAATGTCTTTAATTTATCTTTGAAACCTGTAAAAAAAATGGAAATAGAAGAATGAATTATGAGAGTTGGGTAAGCTTTTAGAAACATTTTTATTTAAAATATTATTTTTAAAAAGAAATACTTTATTATTTTACAATGTTTCAATCACAAGCATGTAAATAAAAGATTAAAGAATTCATATGAGTTTGACGTCCAAACTTTCTACATGTCATTTTCCATTCATAATCCAATTTAATATTATTAAAGATATTATATCTCATTCACATATTTTGTAAAATAACATGTATGAAAAATCCAAAGTACTAAGAAAACTTATACAATCAATATAATAACTTAAATACTCATATGAAACAATCAAAGAGGATTCAATGGGATTTTCCTCATAATGAATCATATAGATGTCAAATATATGCACTAAGAGTCAAAAGGCCACCCCCGTGTCACTCCATTCCTAGTGCCAATCAATTGTAAGCAAAACTCTTAATTTAAGAGATGGCTCCTTGGTCATTACATGGTTCGTGGCACTTTATTCTTAGTGCCACATCATATACAAGCAATACACAATGATTTAATAGGTGGCCCTTTTATCATTATGTGGTCTATGCCACTTTGTTTCCAATGCCAATGAATGCAATGATACACTAGGATTCAAGGGATGGACTCCATGTCACTTTTGTGATTCATGCCAATTTATTCCTAATGACATATTAATCATATCAATTCACATATTTATTATTGTGCATCCTTCCGCAAGCCATGGCAACACAATGCAAATATAATTGGGATTTTCTACAAAGAACTCTCAGGATCCATAATAACTAAATTTATTTTGTAAATATTATTTGAACTTTCACATTTTTGTTAGATATAAGAAAATCTTATGCTATTCACTATCCTTTTAAAATTTACCTTGAAGTTAACATTTCAAATTTCAATCCACTCTTTTTGAATTCTCAAAATACCTCTCTTCAGATAATAATAATAATAATACTCAAAAAATACCTATATAAGACATTGTCTACATTTATAGTCATGTGCAAATCAAACTTGAAATCTTATAAAATAAATTCTTAAACATATCAATAAATAAAATAGTTTTGGACATAAAAAAATTAGTAAAATTCAAAGCACCAGTAGCAAACCATTTCCATGAAAAACTCATTAGCCAGTCCTGAAGATAGAGACGAGTCCATAAATATTTATAAGAAAGCACTGCAAATTAAAGAAGGATATCCACTCACCAACAAGTCAATTTAAATTTGGGTAAGCTCTTGAGTACACTAAGTAGAATGTGGATAGTCTTCAAGATTCTATAATATTTGATTATATTCGTTTTTCTTGAACATAAATGGATCCAAATTTCTAGTCAAACTTCAAGAACAATAATTTGGTTCAAGTAGTGTTATAATTATTTAAAAGGTCTCCCTTATCTGTCATGAATAAGAAACTTCACCAAGTACCTCCGGTTGGCTTGAAGCTCCTTATTACTCCCTTCAACAATCAAAGTGAAGCTTAGAAGCACAAAATTTGTTTGTCACTCCCCGCTGCATATATATACATCACCAATAACAGTCCTAAATCATAAATTTTATTCCAAGATTTCTTCCCTCGCCTTACCCATGAACTAATACCATTATAGAATGGATTGACTCATTAAAAACTTTGAAAGTTACCTCAAATGAAAGTATAATCAGCCCTCCTTTTCTCTGCATAATAAACCAGGAAGTTTAGCCCCCAAATTCACAAAAGTTGCATCAAATCGTCAACATAAGGGAGGAAAGTGGAAAATTGTTGATAAAAAGGCTTGATTTCCTAAGGAACTCTGGGGAAATTTAAAGTTTGAGAAGTGGCCAAGCAAGGTTACTGGTCCAAAACAGAGCCGAAATGATGGCTTAATGGTTACGGCGGCCAGCGAAAAATAGGATGAAGAACAGTGAGAAGGGGGAATGGGTTGCTCGCTTCCTGGCAAAAAGAAGATGAACATATATGGAAGAAGATGGAAGCGAGATTGAGTGATCGAAAGATGAGAAATATAACAGAGGATGGATTTGTTAATATCGTTGAAGAAAAGAGTCTGATGTTGGGTTTAAAGAAAAAGAAAAGATATAATATAATATAATATAATATATAATTAGATTAAAAGGATCTAGGAATATGATAATTGATTAAATTTTTGTGGTAGAAAATAGGAAATAAAAAGGAAAAAACTCTCTGAGAAATAATACCCACATAATAGCTTTCGAAGCAAATTTATGAAGATTTCAAACCCAAGATTTAAAAAATGGTCTGTGACCAATATTGCAATTGCATATCAAATCACATCTATGATTTTTTGCAATTCTCCATGATGATAGCCACATTTTCTTGTATTTTTCTGTATTGCAACAATATTGCAACCGCAAATACCATCGCATTTTAAATCGCTATTTTAGACTATTCTATAATAATAATCATCCGTTTTATATATACATATGAATAGATACAATTTCAAGTAAAATAAATCTCTATCATTTTACCAAATTAATTATAACCAATATTGCAACTAATTTATAGGTGTTAATGTCACAAACATTTAGAAAAGATAATAATTATAATTTGTTTATCATTGTGGCCAATACCATTGTTTAAATTACTATAGTAATTAATATATCAATATTGAAACACAGACTTTGAAACTTTGAAATGAGTATATTTAAGTTAATTAAAATTTCAAATAACTAACATATCTAAAAATATATGAAAAGAAATAATTAATTTATTTTTTCATGATTATTAGTTAAATAATTTAGTAAATTAATACTTAAAGTTAGAAGTTATTGGTCATTGGCTATTTAATGGATTCAATGTTGGTTAAATAATCATCATTGAAAACAAATATTACATAAGTTTTCATGATAAGTAAACCATTTTTGGCATGTTAAAATTTGACATTTTTTATCATAGTTTTGCAATGCCTTCAGATGTCAATTAATTCTAAAATTAATGTCTTATACATCCTCATTTTTCTAGCAATCCTTAAATATCCCACATTCACCACTATAGAATTTCCTTTTAATGTTGGCATATCAACATTAACAAAAGTGGTGATTGATCTATATAATGGTGTGGTGGAAATTTTAAAAATAATTACAACTTAACATATCAATTAGTTGAAATAGTTTGCCAACTTTATCAAGGTATAATATTTAATGGAAGATGAAGAGTTATTTCTATAAAGAAAAAACTTAAGATGTTGATTATTATTTACGATTGACATATATTATAACTTACAATTGGTTTACACTTAGCAAATGCTTAAAGTTATGTGAATCATCATTTACATTGAAAAGTGTGATGCATAGGACATCGCACTTTCACAAATATTGATGCCTATTTTTACTCTTAGTGTTTAAAAATTTTGCTCAAATTCTTTTTTTATGCTTATATTGAATTTGGTACAACTCAATAATTCATTGGAAATACTTTGAATTTTTTGGAATCATACCATCCAAGATTTTAATGTCTCCTACTTTCAAATAGTGTAAGGCATTACAATTTTGAATGGGATGCTTCCACAAATTTGAAGAATTTTTAAATAATGATCATCTTCCTTCAATAGATAAGAATTTCCAACAAGGATCTATTTGTGCTCTAAATTTCAAAAAATAGTGATTATACTATAAAAGTGCAATTTTTTATATATGTTGTTTTATTGAACACATATAATTGAAAAAGTTTTTTATATTTTCATTTGTAATTTTCTTCATATAATGATTTATTGTAATTGAAGTCTTCATTTGATTTTCACATTCAAATACATTTAATATTTTCTCATTGTCATCATTAATATTTATAGTATAATGATACATTGTATAAAATTGTTTGAAGTTTCAAAGATTTCATTCTGTAAAATTTTATTTACAGCATACTAGATCCATAAGTAAATATATAAAAAATGCATCAATTATTTAATAAAACTAGACATGGGCACTAGACATAAACTTAAATCTACTTTATCATATTAGTTTTTTAAATAAATACTAAATGTGTGGCAAAATGTATGTTTGTAAGGTTATATGTTAGTCATATATAAAACTAATGTCTAAAGAAATATCAATAGCCAATTAACTTTTTTAGTTGTGTTGTTATTAGAAACTACAAAGAATATTTATATTTTAAACATCCATTCCAAATACAAAACAATATAAATTAGAAACTATAAAGAAAAATTGTATTTTGGACAATGACTATATGTTCAAACTAAGATCTAAAGGTTATTTATAGGCAATTAATGTTTTTATTTTCGATATTATTGCAAACTAGGAATAATATATGTATTTTTTATATCAATTATATATACAAACTAACATTTAAAGGCTATTTATAGCTAATTAAAATTTGTATTTATGATATTATTGGAAACGGTAAAGAATATTAGTATTTCAAATGTTAGTTGCATATACAAATTGACATTTAAAGGTTATTCATAGCAATTAATATTTATATTTATGATATTATTGGAAACCTCAAAATAATTACCATGTTAATTTAAATAATTAATTGAATTGTAGAGTTATATTAATGGTTTGTTCATATAAACCACACTACAACATTCACAAGGTTGTGGGAGATTGTCAACACTTATAATGTCAGTTGTTTAAATAATTGATATCTAAAAGAAGTTTAGCACCATAGTTTTAACTACTAGGCCTTTAAAGATCAATTATGTTTTAATAACTAATGTTTAACCTTTTGCCAATTTGCCTATAAATTAAGCTTATAGTCTCCATTTCAAACAACTTTGGTGATGTCTTTACTACCATTACTAATTCAAAAGTTTAGGTTGAATTTAGTTAAGAAGCACATTTAGAGATGCTTCAAATCTTATTAAAGGACTTGCTCTTTTTTTTTTACATTTCTATTTTCATAGTGTGATAAATTACAAAAGTTATACTATGAAGCTTGAGAAAGGAAAGCCTTTGACTTGAATTAGAGAATCTCTAATTGTATTTCTTAAGATAGAAAGAGAATTATCCTTCAATTTGATGCACACTCTCAAATTGATAATGGAGATAAATATATTACCTAAACCTTCTCCACACTGTTACCTTAATCCATAGGGAGGGAGTCTTATTCCATGGTGTACTTAAGGATAAGGACTTCAAGCTATCTCTTTATTTTTCTTTCTTTTACAATGGTAGGAGATATGGAAGAAGTGGGCTCTCATATGCTTAATTGTATTGTGGAGGGAAACTTTCTTGCCTAGGGAAGAATCTTGTCCAATATTAAATCCTATTTCTAAGACCATAAGGTGTTTAGCCCATGAGTCTTGGATGGAAGTCATATCTTATTGCAAACATAACATCAATAAGTATTTTTTTTACATAAAGAGATAGGATGGCATCATTTTACAAGGACATTGAAAACATATAGGAGCTCCACTACATCTAATTTTAAGAGCTTATTTTAACATGTAAGAGGGTGGTGAATAACAAATGACACACGAGCAAATGAGTTGGCATTCATAATAATGAATCTTAATAAAGAAAGTGATAAGGAAGGAAATGTTCATAATTGCATCCTAAACAAGCTAAGTTTTTCATGTGATAGACCTAGTTAATTAGAAGTAGTTTATAGTTCATCAAGGGAAAAGAAAGATTATTGGTTGTAATAATGAAGAAGACATAGCCACTAATATTGAAGACACACCTTCTTTTTCATCAAGACTTCCTTTAGTTAACCATGAAGGCAATTTGCAGGAATTTTATGTGTGAAAGGATCAGGGTGAAAGGGATATAACTTGACAATCCTTTGAAGGAATATTTTGAACACAATATTAAGGCACTAATGTTTTCATTTTGAAAGTTATGTTTACATGCATATCTACTTGCTTTTCAATTTATATTTCGTTAATGCAAGTGTCACATTAAAGATAAGCATGATAAAAGGACAAAGATTTGAATATCATCATACAAAAAAATATATTTAGGACAATTTGAAGGTGATTATATTTTCAGCAATAAACCTTCTCTTATTTATGATTACTACAATTGCCAATTTATTATGTGCTTATTTTTCCTTTGCAATTTGAAATATTGTTTGCTTGGATGCCAATTTCAGCAATGCAATTTTTTCTTCCTTGGCCTTGCATCATATTGTATAATTTATTGAGTCTACTTTCCTTATTTTATGGAAATAGTGGAATGAAAAATGTGGCTTTTATTTTAATTGAGTTGTTCTATGTTCCATTAATGAAATTGAGATTGTGTAGAATAGGAAAGGTTGATTGTTGTATTATTTGGGATACTCTGTATATATTTGAAATTGGAGTATTTTGGAATTAGTTTCTATTTCATTTAAGGGTTACATATGTATTTAAAATTAAAAGTAGTGTTGTAGGTTGTATTCTAAAAAGTTATATAGAATAAAGGGGGTATACAAAAGGGAGTAAGATATGTTCTATGAAGTTATATTGAATAAAAGGGATGTATAATGGAGAACATAGGTTTTTTAGGGGGAATCATATCATGTCGATCATATAATGAAATCAATGTGGTATATAAGGCATTTCACATTGGATTTTTAAAACCATTGGTGTTTACTATTGGGTTTCAATGATAGTTTCTTAGTAAAAATTGATATCTTTGTTTTATTAACTGACATTTTATCTTATCATGTTATATTTTTCTTGAACAAATGACATCAACATATTCAATAAAAGAAATGATGTTGTTAACATTGGTTATATAATTAACATTAAATTTTACACTATAACAAAAATGGGATATTGCACCTTAACATAGGTGTCAATCTATGTTAACAATGGCATTTATTTTGATAAAATGATATTTTTTAAATTATTTGAAAAGTTAAGACAACAGGTTATAACTATCTCTAACACCATTTGAATACAGTGACATTTTTGCAATTATTAGAAAACATAAAATGATGATTTTTTTTCTTTACTTAATTGATGCCATAATATAGGGTGTTAGGAAAATGATGAAACTTAAAATATTAATTTTACAATTAACTAAGATTATTTGGACACAATGATAATTTTTATAATATTAGTATATTTAAAATGTTAGTTTTTCACTTAACCAACATTACAATGTATGACATTTAATGGTTACTAAGGAAATGAGAAAGTTTAAGATGTTAGTTTTAGAATTAATTAGTGTCTATTTGGACATAGTGGCACTTTTAAAAATATTAAAAAGCTTAAAATATCAATGTTTTAACTAATCAACATCAAAATATGTGGTATTTAAAGGTTTCTTAAATAATAAGGAAACTTGAAATATTAGATTTAGTATTAATCAATGTCTAAATATAATACAAAAGTCTAGTGAGAAAATTCTTAAACATTAATATATTGGTTTTGAATCAAATTGACATCTAATATCATGATATTTACAATATTACTAGGAATAAATGGAAATTTAAGATGTAGATTTTGTATATAGCCATTATCTAAAGGTATTTCAAATGATTGATTAGGAAATATAAAAAGTAAATGCATTAATTTTTTACTTAACTAAAGTCTAATGATATGACAACTACTAACAACTTGAAAAATGATAATATATACGATGTTGGTATTGTGTTAATAATTGATGTATAAATGTCATATCTCAACATTTAAGTTTCATAAATTCCAATATTTGTAGATAATTATCTATTATTCTATTAATATTTAGGTTTGAAATTTATTTTCCAATTAAAGGATTTGAAAAAAAAATGAAAAAAAAGACATTTATGGGAATTATTTATTTTTTGTGGTCATTATTGATGCAAGATTAGATCAACATCATTTTATAAAAAAATTCATTTTTATGATATGTACTGCATTTTTATACCAAATTTGGGTGAGAAATAAAGAAACCCATTTTGTGGATATTTAAGATTGGTGATGTGTATTTAGGAAAAATGTGATCTACATACTATAGAATGTTTAAACAACATGGAGACATTATTTTAAAAATATGATAATGTTCTTTAGTAGTTTGTATACTTTGGAAAGACCTATCTCTACAAGGTTTTAGAAATATGGTGTTGGTTTAAAAAAATTAATATTTTCTACTACAAAATGATAAGTTATTCTATTGATAGCATTTTTTTAAATAGTACTTATTATGATTTTTACAATATGAATTGTTAAATTATTATGATTATTCACATTTAAAAGATTGAACTTGGATCTAGAAAACCCTTGTTTTATTATCTTATCTTGTATATTGGATCTTTAGTATACTTGGAATAGCTTTAGTAAGATTAAGATGCTTTTGAAATGAAACACTCTTCTAAGATTCCAGATAGAACCAAGCAAAACCTATTTTATCATCTTATAAGGATAATTAGTGTACTGCTAGTAGAAATAATAATGAGACATTAGAATGTTAATTCACTATTCGTAGAGTGTATTCATCTTATAAAAACTAATATCTTGGTGTTCGAAGTGATCTATGCAAATCTTAAAATATATGGTATTGAATGCGTAAATCGATGTTAGAAAATACAAGAAATTGATAATAAGAGATACTATCATATTAATATTTAAAATTTTGATTTGTAATACTTGGAAGCAAAATAGATAGTATTCTCATATTCATAATATTATTGTACATGGTCAATTAGAACGATAGGAGAAAAATAAGAATTAACCACTTTAAGCTCCTAATATAGATACACTCCATCAAGTGAGTATATACCTCACCATTATTTTTATTCTAATAAAAAAGTAATGGCTTAGATATGATGAATTTTATTTCTCATGTTGATAGTAAAGATTTCATACTCACACTCATGTCTATATTTATATATAAACTTAATTTCTTATGTAGTTAGTTGTTAAGTGATTGCTAGTTAATCAGAGTATGCAATGGAAGCATGATGATTGTATTAATAATTGGAAAATGTTTATGGTTGAACTGTTTGTCACTTATATGTTAGAAATGATAGTGTGAATTATGATTTGGGAGTTAAGCTTTCATGTATATATTATCTATGCATTCTGCCATGGATGGCATTGAAAATTATGAATTGTGTTAGAGTGGTGATGTTATTAATGATTGGCAAATGTTTATGATTGAACTATTTATCACTTATATGTTAGAAATGATAGTGTAAATTATGATTAGGGAATTAAGCTTTCATGCATATATTATCTATGCATTTTGCCATGGATGGTATTGAAAATTATGAACTATGTTAGAATTGTGATTTGGGAGTGTGTAGTGAAAGCATGATGATGTTATTAATGATTAGCAAATGTTTATAATCGAATTGTTTGTCACTTATATGCTAGAAATGATAGTGTGAATTGTGATTTAGGAGTTAAGCTTTCATGTACATACTATCTATGCATTCTGCCATGGATGACATTGAAAATTATGAATTGTGTTAGAGTGGTGATATTAGAAATTGTGAGTTATATTAGAATGATACTCTAAAAGTTAGATGAAAAATTCTTAGCTAATGGTTGCAAAGGATATAAGATTGATCCAAGAATTGGATGGGAAATTCTCGATGAATACTTAAAAAAAGGGTAAACTTGCTCCTAAAATGAGAAGAAGGTTACATATATGTTTAAAACAACTGAGTGTGTGATCTAATATAATATTATAATTTTGCTTATAAATGGATGTTATTATTTGACATGATTGCAAAGACTTGATGTGTTTATGTTGATTTATTTATATTTGAGCCCTAATGGCTATTTGTGTAGATGATGCCTACTCAAAATGGGTAGTATATGATATTGAGTTCTAATAGTTAGTTAAGATTCTTGTGTCTATGATGTAAGAAACAAAGTTTAAGTCATGTGCAGATGGACTCACATTTTAAGACTTGGTTTCACATATTTCAGAAATTTGGGAATTAGGTTTATTAGTATATGGTTAATTTGTAAATGTTATATATAAAATTAATCATCTGCAAAATAGAGGTAGATATATGCTCACTAAATTCATATAACTCACTCTATTTTATTAAAATGTTTTTAGGTTAAAAACTTAAGCTTCTTGTATCCATGGAGGAATAAGACCGCCTTACTAAAGATTTGATAGTTGGGAAACAATCTGTATTCAAATCGAGAATTGTTAAATCATATGAAGTTTTGAATTGTTGTATGTGCATAAAATTGTATTGTATTGTGTGAATGTTGTTTACTATTGTATTTGAGAATTAAACAAGTTTTATATATTAAGGGTGTGTGATGCTCAAGAAGTGTCCAAAAATAGGGGAAATTCTGTTCATTTTTTTAAAAAATTTAAAAAGAAAATTTTAAAT
Source organism: Sindora glabra (assembly GCA_020226215.1). Classification (NCBI taxonomy): domain Eukaryota; kingdom Viridiplantae; phylum Streptophyta; class Magnoliopsida; order Fabales; family Fabaceae; genus Sindora; species Sindora glabra. Next base: position 101,565 of record JAIUCU010000162.1, read on the forward strand.
CAGCAAAAATTTTAAAACTTTATCATATATATTTTCACCCTGACCGGTTTCCATTTCAAGGCTAGTAGCCACCATAACATAAAAAAATTGCTCGCTGGACCATCATGGCTGGAGAAGAAGATGCTAGAGCTCTCCATCACATGCTTCTTCACAGCGCCAATGGCACCATGACAAAGACAAATAGAAAAAGTTAAAATTGTTAAAGTTTGTGGAAACCAACTGCTAGATCCATGCTAATCATAATCAAAATCAAGTCGTGACAATAAATTTAGTAATATTTTATGCTATAAATTAAGCAAATCTTATCTATTTTTTTCTATATTATCATTCTGACTCTCCCACTTATTTATTTCCATGCCTTATCTTCTTTTTGATCAAACTACCTTTGGAAAATATGTCACTTCATCCTTTGCTACATATTTGTGAGTTAACAATACCTTTTTAACCAATGTCGAGCATAAAGTACTATTCCAAGCCACTAGCTCAAAACATAAAAGGTGTTTTTCTTACTTTTATTTTTCAAATCATTATCACTTTCATTTCTCTTATTTCTCATGCAAGTTTTTAAGAGATTTTTACTTGTGTTTATTTTGTATAACTTTTGAGGTTGTCTAAGTTTTGAGTAGCTATTATGTTTGATAAAATGTTGTAGCAGTGTTCAAAGGCTACCCTAAAGAGCTTTCTTCCTTCTATTTCTCAAATCTTTGCCTCTTCCATTTCTCCTTTTTCTTTTTTCAATTTTTAAGATATTTTTATTTGCATTTCCTTTGTACAACTTCTAAGGTTGTATCTTAGTTTTAAGTACTTATTGTGTATTTGATAAAATGTTACTGTGGAGTCTAAAGTCAATTGAACAATGATGAGAGATAAAAAAAAGTAAAAATAAAAAATAAAAAGCTCATGAAAATGATCATTCTTTCACAATTTTGGTAATGGGAAAATACTTTCGAGGTTTTGCAAGTGGATAGATCTTAAAAAGTTATATGAAATTGATATAAAATTCTCCTTAGATAGACAACCAAGCATAAGTTATAACTTTTCAAGTTTTTTAATTAATTCAAAATATATGTTTTTGATGGGATACTATGTTTTTTTCAATTTTTATTATAAATATTTCGGCATATAAGCCAAAAACAATCATTAAAAAAATGTTGCAAACATTTTTCATATGGTGACTTAGTAAAAACTGACATCTTTAACTCATTACTGATAACTTGCTTGTATGAAAAATGAAGAAACAATGATGGTTTGGTTGATATAGGAACTAAAGTGATTTTGTTTTTCCATGTCTAGGAACTAAAGTGATTTTGTTTTTCCATGTTGAGTATGTAACTAAATTTATAACTTATTTACAATGGTACTTGAAAAGATATCATCTATATTACAATGTACAATTTGTTAAATTAATCAGCTATTTTGTAGTGATGTTATAAATATATATTGACATTTGTTTAAATGTTGGTAAAAAACTAACATGATTATTTTGGTTAAATATCCAACATCTATTGGTATTTCTCTATAGTAGCAGACATAAAATTTTTATTTGTTAGGTTAATTTGATAGAATTAAATTAGTACATTTCAATAAGTTTGGTTATTATGTGAATGTAGTTTAGAATTAATTAATTAATACTATTATGTAGATATAGCATTGCCACGCATATGTGCACAAAGATGCATATTTATTATTAATTTGTATAGGAATAGTTATTTTGAAAATTTTGGATAAAATTACATAACACATGTTTATACGATAATTAAAAGAATTTATTGCTTCTCTTCAATATAAAGGATTTAAATGTGATGAAAAATACTTATAGAATTAATTTCCATAAATGCACAAGTTATGTGTGAAGTGTATAGTTGGACTTGTTCAAATTTATAATTAACTCATATTCATTAAAAATAAATAATAAATAATGTAGCGACATAATTGATTTTTGGAGCATTTAAAGGAATCAATCCGCACAGCCAAAGAATTCCATAGTACAGTGTTTTCTAAATAAGAATCATTAAAAAAATATGATTTTAATTATGTATAATAACACATAAAATTTATCAAAAATAAACACTAAAAATTTTTTGATTTAATTTCATTTAATAAGTAATATTTTAATTTACTTATTTAATTTACTCCAACATATCAATAAAAAATTCATATCGAATATATTGTTCTACTCTTCGATATAATTAAAATTGATTATTTTATGCCGGGCTAGCATGACATGATTATATTTTTAACCAAAATTTATTTATTGTAGAATGATTTGTTGATATATGTATAAGTTTTTCATAAGAAGTCAGCGTGTGCTTCATTAATTCTTTATGCATATCAGTCATGCATTACTTGCCACTACTAATTATGCAAGCACATTCTGCCGATTTGTCACAAAATAATTTTGAACATTAAAAGTCACATACACCAAAATTGATTTTAACTTTAAAAGGGATTTTAAGGATGCTTTTCACCTTTGCTTTGCACATTTAATGGAATCAATTTCCTTTCATATATAAATCCATTACCATAAATGGGGGTGGAAACATCGTCTCTCATTTGAGTTTGTTGTCACCCGTTTCTTTCTTTAAACTATGCAGTTTTATTTTATCAAGTTATTACTGTAAAATTCATAATAAACATATAAATTAAATATTACATAATAGTATTACTAAACTAAGCTACATCTTCATTTTTGTAATAATAGGAGTAATTAAACCGCTAAATATGTAAGGATTAAAGATTGAACCTTGAATGTAGAAGAAAATATAAAACCTTTAAGAAACATCATGTGTTACTCAAGTTATAAGCTCTCAGCAAATCTAATGGTATGTTTGGATGGAGGGAAATAGAGGGTGGAGAGAGAAAAGAGAAGCTTTCATTTGTTAGAGTTTTGCTTAAGGAAGGGATGGAAAAAAAAGTTTATGCCTAACCTTCAAAAAACTTCTAACATTCAATATTTTGTAATCCTCCTAGGAAATTTGGAATGTTGTTTACTTGATTTATTATTTCAACCCAAATTTATTCTTTAATTTATATTTATATTTTATTTTTAGTATTTCATTATTGTTATACCCATTCAAATAAAAAATATTATTCAAATTTTTTAATGGTATCTAATGGGAAAGAAGATATATATCATAATTGAAAATTTTTTCTAATAAAAATATAAAGCTATCTTTTTTATTATTGATAATAGTTAAAGTGGATAATTGTGATCCACATTTATTTATTTATGCACATTTATCCTTATTTTGACCCATACATATTGAATTCAAGGTGAATGTGAGTTGAATCATTTCTTATAGTGTTAAATAAGAACCATATTTGGTCAAGTCATAATAATTTTTCTATAAGCTTTTTTTAGTAATAATTATGGCATTATTGTGTGTTGAATTACCATATCATTTTTCATATAGAATTTTTTTAGGGAGATAAAATATCTTATAAAAAAATTTGATAGACATATTTTTTGAAAATATTATTAATCATAAAAAATAATTAATTAATTAACTTTTTAAAATGGAAAAAATTATAAAATTACATGGTACTTAGTTGTATATTTTGATTTAACTCTTTACTATCCCTTACATAATTTTAGACATTCAATAAGAGGAAGGAATGTTATGACTTAATCCTTTACTCTTCTCCTTTCCTCTCCCCTTCATTCTCATCCATTATCTTCCCTTTCTTTTCCCTCCAAACTCCTAAACATACCATAAGTTGCATTTTCTTTCTAGAGAAGTATATTGTCCAAGTTGATACGGGTTACGTTGAAGCACAATGCAAAAAATAGAATGAGGAAGTTAAAAGGGCTCAACATTTGTGGATTTGGATTTTCTCATGTGATTAAAAAATTGATGATTCAGTTAAAAATGAGCCTAAATGGCCCGATTCATGTATTCATACATTACCATGTGGTTAAAAAAATTAGAGCCCTCTCTAAATCAAAATGGCACATTGTCTAAAAATAAAACAAATCCACCCCAATCCAATGCAAATGCTAAATCGAATTGACTTTAAATTAATTATACACAAAATAAAAGAATGAAAAATCAAATTTTGAGAGTCAAATGTTCGAAAAACTTGATAAGTTGAAAAGGGCATAAAAAATACCCCGCAGGGATTATCTTCAAATCGTACTAGACCACGTAAAACTAAGCTCACTTAAAATATATGATCCACATTAATTTTAGTCCTATCAGGTGTTAAGGTGGAAGTAGGTTGAAACGAGTTAAACTTTGCTTTAAGTAGGTTAGGTTTAACTAACTATTAATTAGCTTAATGTTAATGGTTGAGTTTCAAGACATTTTAGGTCCAAAGAATCCTGATTTTGATCCTTAGAAATATTATTATTTAGGAGGGATTTATCATTTACTGCTCCTATCCAGAATAGATTCCATTTCAAAATGTATGAGGATGCTCAAGTGCAAACCCAAAAAAAAAAAGGCCAAGTTAGCGTGAAAATTATTAAAAAAAATGGCCTAAATTAATTCAAAGCTAATTGTAAGCTTAAAATTCGGCCTGAGCTCTCTATATTGCATATAAACAAAATTAATAGGTGAAGGTTTTATGATTCTGATAATAAAGTTGTAATTTTTATGGTTATTAAAAATAAAAAAATCTCGCTTTTCCAAGATAACAAGTATCCTGTAAAAAAAAGTATAGAACAACACAAAATATAAAAAAATACTAACGCAACGCTTGTTCGTTTGGTTGGAGAATGAAATTTATGAAAAGTATTTTCCTAAACATATGATTTTTTTAAAAATAATTTGATTTATTACTTTTTGATAACATAATAGAAATTACTTTCTGTTTTTGGTTTAAAAATGGAAACTATTTTATTTTATAAAAGTCATATTATACAAACAAATTTATCTTTAAGGTTAAGACATACAATAATCACTTCATTATTAAAGTGTTATTAAGATAGCAGTCAACAAACAATCAATAATAAAAATAAAAATTAAGTATATTTTTATTTAAAAAACTTCAACAGGAAAAACATATAGATCTTTCTTTTTTATCTTCATCATTTCTTCATAAAAATAGGTCATATTTACCTAGTTTTATCTAAAATTAAAAGATACATTTATCAAAAACATTTAATTAAAATTTTCATTTTTTATTTCAATGGTGTAAAGAAGTAGGTAATTTCTGTATCAACAACAATTAGGAAGTTCCGTCGCTCATTAGCAAAGAACATCTCATTTCTATTATAGAAAATATTAAAAAGATGAATTCATTGGAAAACGAATTATGCAAACCACATTGTTCGCCACAAAATACTTGTTCTGATCTTATAACTATTACGGTTAATGTGTGCTAAGACACTAAACTTCAATGTTAACCGAAATTGAATTAGAAATTAAGTTATGAATATAAATTAAAGGCTGTGATAAATAAATTTGTAAAGCAAATCCAAAAATATAAAAGATTCTAAACTTAATTTCAAACTTTATTTTTAATACATATAACATTTTTGGCCAATTAATTAATAGCATATATACAAAGAGAGCCTCGTAGGAATTTGGATAGTTCTATATATACCCCGCATAAAGTATGATAAAAACATTAAATTAAAATGTAAAATAAATGATATGGTATGTTTATGAAATGACTTGATGTCTAATTTAACTAAAAGAAATGCGATTTTTATACTGTGACTTAAATTTTATCATATTTTAAAAATATTATCATTATCATTTTGATATATGTGTTAGTGTTCTTTTCAATCTATGTATATTAAATGACGTTTTCTCTACTTTCAATGAAACAATTTTTTCAAGTGAAGAGAGTGGTAAATAGAGCTAAGAATTCAAAATATCTAACGTGGTCGCTGAATAACTTGGATAACTTTCCTCGTGTACAATACAACATCAATATACTAGCCAACTAGAAACTTAAGCCCACATAGGGCCACGTACTTTGTTCTTATTCTTCATACTTTTATACTGATCGTAAATATTTACTTATCCATATTGAATTGGTTTCATGTTCTCTGTCATCGCAACGTGTATAAATTTAGTAGATCAATATATCAATGATTGCACTTGTTATTCATGCCAAGGGATAAAGATTAGATCTATGGACGCGAATAACAATACGCCTTACTATCACTAGTTCTATTAGTTAGAAAGATAATTTATAGATTTTAAAAGTTTCAGGATGCTAAGTATCAGTAGTCAAATTTGTAATTTTTTTATAAAAAATTAAATATTTTCATTTAATTAAAATTTGTTTGTAATGGAAATTATCTTACCTTTTTGTCTAAACTAAACTAGAACTTGTCTTTAATAGAAACATAAATCCATTTTTTTACCTGGGTAGAGAACAATTAGCACTTGTCTATCTAATTTCAATATATTCTCACACGCCGATGAATTTTTTGAAGATCAATTTCTAATAAAATCTATCAAAATTTCGGAATATAATTATTGTATATTATATTAATAAATTTTATGTTAAGGATTTGATATATATTTTATATTCTATCAAAATACTCTAAAATCTAGTAACGTATACTTTTCAAACAAGAGAAAGAGTTACAACATTGTGCTTGCATATTTCTTGTTATTCCAACATTTCAGAAATTTGATACGTAAGATAAATATGAAGGATACTTGTAAACTAAATACAAAGATTAAACGAAGATCACTGTCCAGAAAAAGTTATTCAACATTAAATATAATACAAGTTCGAATGCTGCTGATTAATTTTTTTTTATTTTAGAATTGAAAAAGCATTTTTTTATTTTCTAAAACAAGAGAAAATATTTCTATACTCTAGTATGGAATTGACAATTTACATCGGTCAATAGGCAGCAGTTAACAACAAAAATTACATTTATTTTGATGCAGCAACATTTTTTAAATTACATGAAAACTTAAGATGATGGACATGGATACAATAACATCTAAACCCTATGTGAGAACTTAGAACACTAGTTTCATACTCAATTATCATCTAAAATGCATTTCAGAAGCTTCATTGGAAATTACAAAAACAAAGGACATTAGTTTTAGTCAACAGCCATTGTCTAAAAGCTATTTAAGGAGTCCTATTAGAAACCACAAAAGCATACGATGTTAGTTTTGTTTAATAATTGATATCTATTTTTTTCTATAAATATTGCCTAAAGTTTTTGCTTTCATATGAACTTTTCTAACACCACTCCAATATACTCCCGAATATGATGAATTTAATACATAATGTCACTATTGATCTCTCACTCAATTTTTATCGAGATAGTGTGCAATGGAAAGACCTTAACCTGTGTTTTTCTCCCATTGTATACTCTTTTATTTCCCATAAAGTAAAAGTAGAATGAAAGAATTAGTAAATGGAAGAGATGCTGATCTCTTATTCTACTTTTATCAAGAGAGTGTATAATGGAAAAACCATACCCTTAAATTCTTTCCCATTATATATTTTCTCATTTCTCTTGAAGTATATAAATCGGAGAAATTTAAACAACGATGCTAGAGTTTGCATAGAGGATGAAGATTTTTTATACATAGTGAATTTTTCCATGTTTTATATATTCATATATAGATGTGTAACTTTTGTTCATTGATGATTTAATGTAATTATTTGTATAAATTTAAAGAGATATTGTTTCTTTTTACACATTTGTTTGCACTTTCATTATGAATAGCACAATAATAGTTAAATTTTTTTAAATTTGCATACTTGTTTCTTTTGGCCTATTTGTATATTGTTTTTACTTAAAATTTTATAACAAGCATTTGGATTCCATAGATTAACAAAGATAAGACAAATAAAAAAAATATGACTTTCTCTATTAAATTGGTTCAAAAATAATTTTCTTTAATATTTGGTTGTTTCCATATAAAAAATTTGTAATAATGTTAAGGAAATGACAAACATAAAAATGATAGTTTTAGGTTTATTTGACATCAAATATGATGGCATTTTCTTGAAAAATATGAGGCCATCTAAATGAATATCATTTATGAAAAAGTTTAAATGAAAGCAATTAAACATGTCTAAATAAATAAATTCATGAAAAAAGTATAAATGAGAGAAACAGAAGAACTCTAAATAATGAATTTATAAAGAAGTTTAAATTTATTAAAATGAAGAAACCTTAGTGAATGGAATTGAAGAGAGCATCATTTATTGTATTCAAAGAACTTACAATATTGGGTTTTTATGGTAATTGTCATGTAAATCCGTCTTCAATTGTCATGAAAATTCAATAAGAAGACATTACAACATTGATTTTTATGGTGACCATCATGCAAATCCATTTCAATTATTATTACTATTCATCAATACTTTACATGTCATTTTTCTTGGTTCTTAACTGACATCTTAAATCATGGTAACCATACATATGGCTAAACTTGGGACATTAATTAATTACAACATCCAATTATTTTTCTCTTAACCTATAAATAAAGCTCCCCAATAGCAAATTTATGATTTTTAAAGATAGATCTCCTTTCATTAAAAAGAGGGCTTCTAAGTTGACGACTGTAGATCTTAGGATTCGACATTACAATGGTTATTTGGAAGCTCCAGGGAACTTTTTCAGTTTCTTACAAAACTTGTTGGAAGGAAGCCTAAGAGATTCTTGGATTTTCCCAATAGTCTAAGTAATGTTAGTACTATACTCTACATCTTTCATCTTAAGGCCTTTTTTATTGATAGATTCCAAAACCAATCCTTTTAGAAGGTTCTAGAATTGGTCTAAATTCCTTCCAAAAATTTGTATCCACACTTCTACCATAAACACAAGAATTCTACGAAGCATTTGTAAGGACTTTGGACAAGAATCCTTCAAAACTTTTTGTAAAATGTTTGTATTCATCCTAAAGTGCAAACACATGTCCTTTAATTGAAAACACTAAGGTAGATTCCAGTTCTTTCTTAATGTTAAATATTACAATCTACACCTTTTATCTCAATCTTAGAAGCTATCTCTTATGTTCATGACATCATATCAAAGTAAGATTATCTTCTACACTCAAACAAATGGTCATAAGCATATCTAACTATGTAGCATTAATGTCATGTGTTGTCTTTATATTGACATTGAGATGCTTGATTTCTTCATTTGCTATAAGCTTCTAATACTTCCTATGTTTTAATGTGAAAATTGATATGTTGCTTCCTCTATTTTTTATGTTAAACTTTGATACACAATGTGCAAGAAGCATGCCCATTTTCATATTAAATCATAGAAACTTTGAGACATTCATAGAAAATAAAGCAATAAAGTACCTCAAGGTCAATATATGCAAAATTGATTGAATTAAACACCTCCAAAGCCATCAAATGGTGTGGAGGAATTATGGGCAAATGATAACCACTTTTCCTTTTAATTTTTCAAAGGATACCATATATGTTTACTGTAAATGTAAAGTTTGTTGTTCATTACAAATAACAATTTTTTCTAGGGATGTCATGCATGTTCATGTATTGATATGGAAATAGATAAAATAGAGGAATAAATATTCGTAATATATTGTCTCATTTCTCTATTTTGTTTTATTCATATTTAATTTGTTATTATTCTATTTAACTCTATAATAAGAAGAAAAAAAGTCAATTTTTTTTAAAAGACATTCATCAATTATGATATTGGTTTTTTATTTTTTATTTGTAACTGACTTAGATATTACATAATAGGATGGCATTGTTGTATTAAACATGATAATGGGTGTTCCAAACCAACATGTAATATAAATTTTAAATATTAGTTGCTATAAAGTAACTAATGTAGAACCTTTGGCCATGGGTGCAAGTTTAAAATGAAAATAAAAAGTCTGGCATGAGTTAAAAATAAAAATAGTGAGGAACAGCTTGCAAATTTCATCCTAAAGTTCTTCCAATCCTAAAATGATTTTCTATCAAACAAGGTATGCTTCCCTTCCAATATTAGGATAATTCTCTTTGACTATGTTTTTGCTCACTAATTGTTTTGTAAGATTGAAACTTTAGTTAGCCTATGGTGAAACATGAGGTTTATCGTTCCTTATAAAAGCACAAAATAGAAATGTGAGGATTTTTTTATTTGTTATTTGTTTTCAATTTAGTTTTTAATTTCCTAATTGATCATATTTTATTGCTTATCATTTTGATGTAGTTTTTATAAGCTAACACAAGTAAGAAATTTCATCCCATTCATCTTTTTTGATATTCTTTCATATTATCTACTATCTATTCATATGAAAATGTTTACTACACCAATTTTTCATGAATCTTCATTGTATCAATAAGTATTGTATTCAAAAGGCTTTTCTAAAGAGCATATCTCACATATTCAACAATAGGTATCAACATAGATTTAGCAAACCACCTATCTCTGATTATGGTATTGCTTATGAACTTTTACCATTTTTAATCATTTGTTAATTAGTTAATTCTTTAAAATTGTTTAAGTGGGGATTCTCCAAAGTAATAAGACATGTTGGGTTTCTCTGTTTAGTTAGGAATATAAGGGAATAGGAAGGATGAGTGAAGAGCATAAGGATAAGGTTAAGGTTTGAGACAAGGGAGTGAAGAACTATGAATTAAGACATAAGGATGATGTTAGAGTTAGGGTGAATGAATGAGGAATTGGGGGTCGGGGTTTGGTGGGTGGGGTGAGTGGAGATACAATGTCAGTTTTTTAAATGAACTAACGTGCTATTATGGGTATTTAATGTTAGTTTTTAGAAAGTAAATGACATTTAATCTTATTTTCTAAGATGATAGAAACAAAAGTAACATCTAATTTTTTTGGAATAAAAATTAATATTATTTTTATATTTTACAATAGTTTATTAAACAACAAGAAAACCACATGTATTACGACACTTGATTATACATTAACCAATTTTTAATATGTAATCATCTAAATACTCAATATCAATCAACTATTTTATAATAATAATAGTTTTATTATATCATAAAAGTTTAAAATAATTTACTTCTGGTTGCTGAAAAAATTATCAATTTACTCATAATTTAGTTTTGTCAAATTCCCATTAGTGCTTACTGGATTCTAATTAAAATTAATTGCTAATTTTTTTTAAAAAAATTGAGTAGGTAGTTTGTAACTTAATTAAAATTTAAAATTTAAATTTTATGGGTGTGATTTGTTGGTTCTTAAAGTTTAAAAAGGATAATATATCACTCAACGATGCTTCAAAAGTGTAAAACATATTTTTAGTAAAAGTAAGAGTGTCACTATATTGTTTTACACGTGCACTTAATTTGTATTGAAGAAGATATTTTATCAAGTAATTAAAAAGATGCTAATGGTATCTATGCCTTTGGCAATATTTCTATTTTTACAGAAGAAATTTTAATATTATTGTTTATTGTAATTTGTCCCTTAATTAAAGCCAACAATGATAGCTGTAAATCCGAGGCAGGACATGCATGCATAATTGGTTGAGACGACTAATGCATGATCTGATCGGCATAAGAAATGAAGCGCACTACCAATAATCATGACGAACTTAAACATATTATAACTATGACAGTATAACATATAACAAGGTTTTGGTTATGCACATTCAGATAGTAAATGAGCCAAATCTTTTTTAAAAGAAATCAGTTTTAATTATTATAATAAGAAAAAATAGTCAATACGAATTTTATTAGTGGTATATTGGAGGAAATTAAAAGATGAATTAAAATAATGCTCAATCTTATGACAAGAAAAAAAAATTATTTAGTATACAATTAATTGTGTCAAAATTTCATTTTCTTCTCCTATCTTGGGAAAGCCTATTTAAAATTTACGCTATATTCATCTTGGTAAAGCAAATAAACTGATTTCGAGAGAACGTCAGTAATATTTGATTATGCAACGACATTGTGAAAGATAGAAAATTATATAAGTAGAAGATTAAAAATATAAGTAAAATATTAAATGTTAGTTTATTTTGATGGAAAATATGTTTCAAAAGTAAATTTATTAATTTATACCTATGATTGTAAGATATTAAAATAATAAAAAATGTACTCTTTAATCAATATTAAATGTAAAAAATATAACAAAAAATAATATTTATCATAAAAAATAATTATTTTCCTTCATTATTTATTTTTTATTGTATAAAACTCTTTATTTATATATAAAATAATAAAGTTTTTCAATTAAAAATACCGGCCAAAACAATGAAATCTAATCATCATCCACTATGATAAATAGTCTCTTCCACACTCCGCTATCTACATCAACCAGTGCTGGTGGCACTCAACCATGTCACTGTTATGAAGCACATTATTTAGCATAAACGATGAAAAATAAAATAATTTAAATTAAATTAATGACATTAGTTATAAATTTAATATGATTAATTTAATTTAGGTTATATCATAAGTGCCTAATAAAAATTATGTAATAATTGTGAAAATAAAAGAATATTCCAAGTGCTTCACCAAAACTAATTAATACATCATGACATTATTGTTGTAACAAAATAAATAGTGGAAAATCGTGGCTGCATTTAACTTTGAAATTGTGGTCCACAATCACACTATTGTACCACAATTGGGATTTTGCACCATGTGATAGCCGTATTTTTTTTCATATTTTCCATGTTTGCTCATAAATTTTTTTTTGTATAAAAAAGTAGGGTTCAAATCCAAAAAAGAAAAATTAGGTGACTACTTAATAAGGAAATTCACCGCAAATACTAGCTTGACTCATTATGATTAGTGGCCTACTTTTTCACATCCATCATATGTATGCAGTTATCAATAGACAA
>JAIUCU010000163.1:0-49469 GCA_020226215.1 Sindora glabra
TATGTATCTCTTTCCAGCCTCAACGTGCATTTTGAAATCATTTAAATGGTTATTAATCAATTAAAAGCATTAAAATCAATAATTAAAACTCAATCACGGAGAAGGAAATTAAAATTAGATTCAATAAACTAAAATTTAATCCATTATTATTAAGCTATATTATCATTTTAGGAAAATAAAGATTTAATTTAAAATAAAATCAGAAACAAACTTAAAATGAAATGAAAACATCATAACATTCATGATCAAAACATAAATATACAATTATAAATACATGAAAATAGAAATTCTAGCCATTCATATATGAGGTAAAACCATCCATATAAAAAGACTACCTAGCCTTTCATTGAAAAGGCATACAAGAAGAACTAAATAAGCATGAAATTAAACTCAAAATGCTTTCTACTTCCTCTCTTAAATTTGCTCTCTAAGATGCTCCTCTTTTGTCTTTTTCTCTTTTCTATTTATAGATGAGTGGGTGCAAAGATTTCAACTTGCCAAGCCATTAATCTTGTTTTCGTAGCAATTATGCTTTTGGATTGTTGCCATCTTTTGTTAACCAAAATGATGGATTCTTAATTTTTCATTAACATAAAAGTTGTAAAGCTAGATCTTACTTATAAAATGCAATCAAGAAATATAAACTTTGACATTTGTAGCTTCAGTTATGGTCAAATTAATGGGTAAAGGTTAGATTCAGATAGAACCATTGCTTCAGCTTCTAAGAAAAAATTGAAATCCTTAAAGATATAATTGGGCTTTAGCTACAACATGAAAGTTGTAAGACTCTTTCTTAACTTTTGATCTATATAAAAAATAACCTAATATGATATCCATAACTCTAGATATGGCTAAAACTGAAATAGGGTTAAAATCTAGCATTATCTAAAAAATCTAATTTCATCTTAAAATGATAACCTATTCACAAAATGCAATAAAATTTATTAAATTAAGCTTATATAACATTCTAAAATGCATCATATAAATAAAAATAAATATGTAAATATTTTACTGATAAAAATTTTCACACTTAGTTTTTAAATGTCCTTAGACAAATAGAAGACTAAAAACTAAACACTAATCTTCCCATGAAATAAAGAGTGCAAATTTATAAATAAGAAAATAAATAAAGTACAAAGATATCATAGTATTTATGAATCAACAAAACTTAACATCTAAAACTAAAAACGAATTGCAACTTCTTTTGAGAAGGAATGAACCAAATTAATAGAATCATTGCAACTCATCATTTCTTAAGTGTTTAAAGGTAAGTGTTTTGCTCAAATTCAACCTATTGAAGATTGCACTGCCATAAGTTTGTGTAAATTCTCAATCTCCGTTACATGATTCACATGCACATTTTAAATTAAAAGGTCTTATTAAGGGTTGTAATGAGGTCAAGGTAAAAAGAAGATAAAATTAAGATATGAAAGGCTAGAAGAAAGGAAGAAATTAGTAGAGCAATTAAAACATAGGTAATCTATAAACAAATTTATCTCAGCACAACATGTCAAGATTTAAATTCAAGTGTCCATCAATTTCTCTTTTCTTTTTTTTAATTTTTTAATTTTTTTCTCTTTTTTCTTTTTTTTAAACATAATATGTATAACTTTGAAGTTGATAATGCATACATCTCCACACTTTGTCAAGAACCCATTTTACAAAAATTCAAATACTATATTGATCCTTAGGTTGGGTAAAAATATTTGATATTTTATTAAAAGTCATGTTATGGGCTAGAAATAAAAAAAAGTTAATTAAGCTTAAAGGGACTTATCAATGATAAAATTGCAAGGTTAACTATTTGGTTCTCGTTAAAAAAATGCCTTTATCATATTTGAATATGCATGTGAAATGTAATCTCAATAAGATTTTACATAAGTTCTAAAATAACAACTTAATAGGTGAATATCACACACACAAAAAAATATAGTGATGATTAAACAAATAGACTCAAAAGCTCACAATTAAGGACTTCTAGCTCAATTCATTCAACTTAAAACCTATTGCCAAATTCATTATTCTAAGAAGAAAAAAAGTTATTCAAACATACTATGAAATCTTTAAAATTATTGAGAAGTACCTAAATCAACAAGAAAACCTTATTTTTTTTTCTTGCAAAAGGATAAATTAAAACAAAGTTTTTTCTTATCAAAGGGATGTATACCAAGAACTAAAAATAACTCTTTCCTCAACCATTCTTTTCACACATAATAAATTTTATGATTTTGCTAACAAAATCTTTTAACAAAAGCTAAAAATAACTCTTTTTTTTTTGCCTCTCCCCTACCCTAATGTAGACATTGTCCCCAATGTCTTAGTAGATTAGCAAAAATATTTATTAAATAAGCAACTCACACATAAAAGAAATTTTGGGAGTAAAAAATATAAGAGTAAAGAAAGTTACAATCGAAGAGTGGTATCTAGATCTTGCTTTGTACTGATATCCTAAGATTGCTATCTACTTGTTTCACTAATGGATTTGGTTTAGGTGCATAGGATTGTAGTTAGTCAATCAATTAATTAATGATTGAGGCAAATATTATAGTATGACGAGTTACCTGGGGTATGAATCCCTATTTCACAACATAGTCTAAAAAAGATAAGAAACCATTAACATTTAACAACCTTACTGGTTTTTGATGAAAATCTAAGTTGATCCAATATGTAATGCTAGAAACTCCATCCAAAGTTTCTAGATGACTAGGTAAAGCAATAAAGATTTTAGCATTGTAAAGCATATATCCCATATGTTTTGGCAAGCTTGAAACCCTTAACTTATTACTTATGGTGCATTTCCTATCATCCAAGCTTTTTACATAAGCACTTTGTACTTTGCACAATACTTTGCAATAGTACTTTACAATACTTCTATCTAAGCTTTGGATTCCTCCCTCATACACAAAGTTAATATTTGTAGTAACTAATGCATTACTAAGATCACTTGCCACTTTTGGAAACTCTCCATCCTTCTAATATTAGATCCATCAAAAATATAAATAAATTTAAATCTACATTTTAATAGCTTTTTAACCTTCTTTTTTTCCTTACTCTTACTTTCGGACATTTTGCATTAATGGAGTGGTTGCTGGGATGCATCTTTATAATATAAAAGTAGAAACAATAAGATCACATAAATCATGCATTGTCAAAAGAAGTTTGAAAAATATTTTAAAGAATTATCAAGTACAATGATAGTACGAAGAAATTAAACAAAACAAGAGAAAAGAAATGTAAAAAAATTTAAAAAGTTACTGAAAAGATAAAAAAGAAAAGAAAAGGCAGAATAGACAAGCATTCATATGCATAGTAGTTGTAATTGTGGCTCACATCTTCCTTTAGTTTTACATCCAGTAATGTTTAAATGCCTTTTATGAGTTGAGGATTTTCTTTCTATCCAGTTTTTTTTATAAATTAGCAAACATGGTCTTTTTACCATCAAATTCCCAAAACTGTAGCACTCTTTTTCTATGTTGAATAATTTCACTAAATTAAGAAGAACAATATGAACATCTCTATTAGGATGCATCTTAAGAGTCTGAATAATACCATCCAATGACTTTTTATTCAATCTATCCTTTATGAATTAAATTTTTTCTTTTCAATTTATTGAAACTATTCCTTTACTCTTACAAAACTTTTTGTAGATCTAACTTACACACTTATAGCAGATTCCTATTCTTTAAGCTCTTCTCTTTTTAAAGTAAGAATTTCTTCCCATTCCTGACATATGTTTAACAAATGATTTATTAAATTCACCTGCTAAATGTACCTTAACTTTAATGATTCAACGTACATCCTTAGGAAGGCCCAAATGCTTAAATGTTTTCATTCTTTCAAGTTGACAGTTGTAGATCTTTTTGAGCATATCTTGGGAAGAGTAGGGAATCTAATTTTAAATTTTGCAAAGGATTCCTCCATATTGAAATGATAACAATGATGAAAACTAGAATTGTAATACCATGTACAATGTGTGTTCAAGTGAGTAAGAAGAGAAAATGAATGAGTAAAGAAAGAAATAATAGATTGCCTCCCAAGTAACCACCCTTCTTTAACATCTTTAGCTAGATAAAGACCTAACATATTATTGGCACTAGTTCTTTTTTTTCTTCATATTTATATGTATTTTTTTAGAACTTATTGGTTAGTTCTCTAAGTGTGATAACAATCTTTAAGGTGTTAAGTGCATTGCCCTTTTATTCTTTTAATCTTTGCCTATTCACCTTAAATTTTCAATCTCTATCTTGAATTTCTTCCATCCCAAATGGCTAGACTTGAACTATTATGAATGGTCCTAACCATCTTGAACTTAACTTTCTTAGAAAAAAGTTTCAACCTTAAATTATACAACAGAACTTTTTCTCCTGGAGTAAACTCTCTTCTCATGATTCCTTTGTTATGCTATAGCTTTATTTTTTTCCTTATACAACTTAGAATTCTTATAGGCCTTTAGCTCTAACATTGGTGGTTTTCTATTGATAGAATATGTTTACTTGGTTTTTCTTTTAGATTTTTGAATGGTTTCTTGATAAAAACTAGAGAATTTGCCTTAAGGTAGTTAATTTGCTCCAAGATTTGAGGGTTAATACACTTTGATGCATTAACCATTCCTATTACTAATAGTTGATCTGTGTAGATTTCATGCATTACATCTCTCGTGCAGTTGGTTAGTGTATTTACTCTATAACATGTATCTTTTTCATACAAAAGAGATAAAGTTTTAAAAATATTGAAGGACACCTGATCATCTTGAACACATAAAGTTAGCTTTCCTTTTTGCACATCAATTAGAGCTTATTCGATTGCTAAAAATGGTTTTTCAAGAATAATAGAAATTTCTTAGTCTTCCTCCATGTGAAGCACTATAAAACTAGTTGGGAAGATGAATTTATTAACTTTTACTTGCACATCTTCCAAGATTCCATATGGATGCTTTATCGAGCAATTTGCTAGCTGTAGTGATACTATAGTCAATTTCACTTATCTTAATCCTAATTTCTTGTAGATGGATAATGGCATCAAATTCACACTTGTACCAAGATCACACATCGCCTTATCAAAATTGCAATTTCCAATAGTGCATGGAATGTAGAAACTACCAGGATCCTTTAACTTAGGTGGTAACTTTTTCTTAAGGATGACACTGTATTTTTCAGTAAGTGCAATAGTCTTGAATTCTTCAAGCTTTCTCTTATTTGAGAGTATGCTCTTCATAAACTTCACATAAATGAGCATCTAGGCAAGTGCATCAGCAAAAGATATGTTGATATCTAACTTTTTAAATACCTCTAGAAACTTTGCAAACTATTTATCAAGCTTTGCTTTTTGAAGTCTATAAGGGTAAAGGAATGGTGGTATAAGAGGAGGGTTACTTGGAAAGGTAATTCTTTTTGGAATTACTTTCTCTTCCTTTTAAGTTTCTTTAGAATCTTCTTCCCTTAAATTTTTATTTTCTTCTTATTTCTTTCTCAGTTCTGGCTCATTCAACTACTTCCTACTTCTTAATGTAACAACCTTTGTGTGCTTTTTAGGGTTTTTTTTAGTGTTATTGGGTAAAGTGCTTGATTGTTTGAAATTTAGCATGCTTACAATATGACCCATTTGCACCTTTAGATTTTTAATTAAGGTTACTTAACTTTATAGGGTTCCTTCCTAGCCCTTTAGGGTAGCATCTATTCTAACTTTGAATTGAGAAGTGTTCATGGTTAATTGAGTTAGTGCATCTTCTAAATTCACCTTTGGTTATAGTAGTGGCTGTTGAATTTGTTATTGATAGTTCCTTTAAGGTTTGAACATATTTTGATTATTCCTTCACCCTAAATTAAAGTGATTTCTCCATCTTGCATTGTATGTGTTTGAGAAAAGGTTATTTTGATGATTTTAATTCCATATATAGTTTACTTGTTTAGGTTAAGAAGGCATAAATGAATTACCTTCTTAGCATTATGTGCTCATGTGAAGACCTCCATATAAATCACAAGCATTTATGGGAGTTCTAATTGTGTTTGCTTGAGCCATTAATGAGCTCACTTGCTGGGATCTAAAGGCAACCTAAGAAGATAAAGTGGTTAGGATATTTAACTCATGGACCTCAAGTGCTTTCTTTGAAGTGTTACGTTTAGAAGGCCACTAGTAAGCATTTGTCACCATCTCCTCCAATAGCTTTATAGCAGCTTTTATGCTTTTTCCCATTAAAGATCCTTTAATTGCAGCATCCACTAATGTTCTGGTCTTATTTGTCAACCTATTGTAGAAGGTTTGTAATTGAAGCTAATTTAGTAACCTATGGTGTGGGCATTTTTTAAGCAATGCCTTATACCTTTCTTATACTTTATATAAGCTTTCAATGTCCTTTTAAGTAAAAGAGGCTATCTCATTCCTCATCTTAGCTGTTTTGGTTGGGGGAAAGAACTTTGCTAGGAATTTTTAAGCCAAGATGTTCTAGATAGTGATGCTTCGAACTAGTAGAGAGTGCAACCAATTTTTGGCTTTTTCCTTAAAAAAAAAGGAATAGTCTCAGTCATATGGCATCATCAATAATGCAATTATGCTTGAAAGCGTCACATATCTCTAAGAAGTTGGAAATGTGGGCATTAGGATCATCAGTTGGAGAACCATTAAACTAATTAGCTTGGACCATCTGAATAATGGCTAGCTTTATTTCAAATTTATTTGTAAGTATAGGTGGTCTCCTGATCTCAAATGTAGTATCCATAACTGTAGGTATGGCATAGTTGCAAAGTGTTTTAGTGTCTGCTCTTTCTTCTCTTGGATTTACCATTACTTCACTCTAATCTATAGTTGATTGCTTTTGTACCTTTCAATTTCTTCAACAAGTTTTCTTAATCTTGGAATAAAAAAGCAGTAGCTTAGTAACCCTTAATTTAGTCATATACTAGGGTAAAACTTGAAAAAAGACAAGAGACACCAAAAAAATATAAAATAAAAATTAAATTAAAAATAAGATTACTTGATATTGATATTAATAATAACAATCCTCGACAACAGTGCCAAAAACTTGTTACATGTGAAATAGTTTGTCTATTAGTGCAAATCTACAATATCGTAAATAAGTAATAAAATGATAAGTAAAGTATCATTTTTCATGAGGATTGTTTCATTAAGTATCAAAATTAATTTTAACATTATTTGGTAAATTAATTAGTCAAGAATTGGAGTAATTAAATAAAAATTTATACAAAATATTTAAAATAAATATGAATGCAATTAGAGTAAAAATAAATATAAATAAAGCCTTAAAGATTAGATTTCACTTAACAAATTCGGATTGAATCATCTATCTACTTTAATCCAATTTTAATATTCCTGATTGATAGTCGAGTTTTCCTAAATTAATTACTAGTCTCTTCTAATGTTAAATAATTTTATATTAATTGCTAATTTACTATATTTCTATATGAATTAAAATAACTAATAATGCATTACAATTTATGATATTCATTAAGATTACATAAACCATATGAATATATTCCTATTTCATATATAATTTATAATTTTAATTATAGGATCCATACACATACATATCTTTTCGGTCTCAACATACATATTGAAATTATTTAAAAGGTGACCAGTTAATTGAAAGCATTAAGGTTAATAATTAAAACTTAATTGTAGAGAAGAAAATTGAAATTATGTTTAGTAAACTAGAATTTAATATGTTATTATTAAGCTACATTATCACCCTAGGAAAATAAAGATTTAATTCAAAATGAAATTAGAAATAAACTTAAAATAAAATAAAAAAATCATGACATTCATGATTAAAACATAAAGATACAATTATGAATGTATGAAAATAAAAATTCTAGCCATCCATGTTTAAGGTAAAACTATTTATATAGGAGGACTACCTAGCCTTCCATTGAGGAGGCATGCAAGAAGAACTAAAAATGTATGAAATTAAACTTTAAATGCTCTTTACTTCCTCTCTAAAATTTACTCTCTAAGGTACTTCCCTTTGTGTTTTCTACTTCTTTCTATTTATAGATGAATGGGTGTAAAGATTTTAACTTGCCAAGCCACCAATTTTGATCACTAGCCACCAATCTTGTTCTTGCAGCAGCCATGCTTCTAGATTGTTACCACCTTTTGTTAATCAAAATGGTGGATTCTCAATCTTTTATCAGCATGAAAGTTATAGATATGGATCCTAACTGTAAAATGCGCTTAAGAAATATAAATTTTAACATTTGTAATTTTAGTTATGGTCAAATTAGTAGGCAAAGGTCAAATTCAGATAGACCCACTACTTCAGATTCTAAGCAAAATTTAAAATCCTTAAAGATAGAATTGGGCTTTAGCTACAACATGAAAGTTGTAGGGCTCTCTATTAGCTTTTGATCCATATAAAGAATGATCTAATTTGATATCCAGAACTCCATATATGCTTAAAACTTGAAACAGGGTTGAAATCCAACATTTTCTAAAAAATATGATTTTATCTCAAAATCATAACATATTCACAAAATGCAACTAAATTTATTAAATTAAGCTTATATAACATCCTAAAATGCATCATATAAGGAAAAATAAATATACAAATATTTTACTTATAAAGAGTCATAAGGTACTTACAAAGTACAAAAGAGTATATGCTAATTTATAGAAGATTGGGAGATATCACAATTATAGGTTATTCGAATTCAAATTTTGCTGGTTGTCTAAATAATCATAAATCTATATTTAGATATATCTTTATAATGGTAGGAAGAGTTATGTTATGAAAAAGTATTAAGTAATTCTTAATAACAACCTTTATTGTGGAAGTCGAATATATAACATGTTATGAAGCCATTTGCATTATTGTATGATTAAGGAATTTTATAGCTAGTTTCGAGATTATTAAGACCTTTGATTATCTATTATGACAATACTGCAGCTGTAAACTTCTCTTATAACAATAAAAGTTTTATCCATATGAAGCATTTTGATATAAATGAAATATGAGATTTGCTAAATCTTCTAATATTTTAGGTTAATGAGAATTCTATGATGTAAACTATTTTCTCAAGATGTATATAAATGAAATATTCATATTTTGCTATATATTGTGCACATTTTTGTTATAGTATATTTATATAGATGTCTAAACTTTGTTTAAATACTATGTTGAGAATTATGATTTTTATTTAATATCTTAGGAAACTTTTCGACCTAGTGTATAAAGATTTAAATATGTTGTCACAATTTTGTCATGTAAATCTTATTAAATATAATTTTATTTTATATAATCCTATCAGAAATTATATATGATCAGTGAGATGTATAGTCTATATATTTTTTATTGATATCCTTGTTGGATATTATGTTTTATGTTATTAGACATTTATAATTTTAATTTAGACTAATAGGTATAAAGATACCATAATTTTTTTTACATCTAATTAAAATAGCCACTATTATATGGTCCAAGTAGGAGATTATTAGACTTTTTATTGTAGACTTATCAAATTAATAATAAAATAAGATGTAAATAGGTTTGGCCCAATATTTGAAGTGACTATATAATCTGGGTCCAATGGTAATTTAAGTCAATAGTGTGGTAAGGTGGGTTCTCGGTGACAAATTAACTCACTTATATTATTAATATAAATAAAAGTTATTACTTTTAAATTTTATAATTGATTCTGAATATTTTTTATCAGTGTCAGAAAGCCTCCCCTAATCAAGTTTCTCATCTAGAATTACAAACTTTTATTGAAGTCTGTGATAAAGACCAATCGTAAAATAATTCATGACTTACACTAAAATTAGATTCCACATACATTTTAAAAATAGATTCATCAAGTAATAATAAATTATTTTATCCATATTTAATATTATTCTTTTTATATAATTCAATTTGAGAATTATTATTTTATAAAACTTTGATTTTAGCATAGATATTTTGTTGGAATTGTTGGCCATGTTTTTCCAAAATATTTGGAAAAATTTCCTATTAGAGTACTAAAAAGAGTTTATCACAATTAGAGAATGTACAATTAATGAGGATTTTGATAGGAGCAGTGATACTCTTTTGTCCATCTTTTTTGTTTATGTTATTTTAAGTGCATTTTAAGTAGTTAAAAGTATTTATAGTTCTCTTTTATTCAATTTCCTAGGAAGGGAGTTTGATGTTGCTTGTTGAATCATATTATGATATATGATATAATCAGGATAAATTAAATTTATAAGTTTTTCCAACAGATTACTTATCTCCTTCGTATACGTACGTATCAGAAATTAAGGAGCTATGATCTGTTTGGGGAAAAAAATTCTATTTTTGATCCTAGTATTTCCAGCTGAATTGGTATATATTAAGATCTCATGGGCTTTTTAGTTAGAATTACTGGTCTTATTAGTCTTCAAAAACAAGATCCAAAAAAAAAAAAAAAAAACTTCAAAAACGAAACCAGTAGTCTCTATTGATTGTTATTAATTTGAGCCCACGTTTTTGGAACAAGAACCATCCGCTTAAAGCCTTATAAACTATATATTATTGTTGCGATTAGCTTCCATACTGTCTTGAAAAAAGTAGGATTTTCATAATAAGCAAAATAAAAAATTATACCTTTTTCATAAAATCACTCAATTTTTCTCAAAGCATTATAGAAGTAAAAACCATTATTGTCTCTACCAAATCGGAGTGCACATTAAAAATGGCCGAGGCTTTAATGCAATTGGAGAAGGCTCTAGATTTTTTTCCCATTCGTTAATTTTCAGTTAATATTTTCTAACAAATTTTTTTAAACTGTTCATGATTAATAGCAATGTTATGAAAACCAGATTCGCCAACTAAACTAGAAAAATTGTAAACTAACCATAAGATATCTTAAAATTTGATCTTTAAAAAACTACTTGGACAATCAATGAATCGCAAATTAGCCACGATTCTCATAGTTAAATTTATATTTTTTTTAAATTTTCTTTCATTTTAAAGAATTATTTTTTTCCTTAATTTAGATATATATTGAAAAGTTAATATACTAAATAGTCAAACATAATTACTTAATTTCCTATGAACAGAATTCACATCACACAAAACACCATGATAATTTGAATATGAACCTGTGAAGTAATGAATCGATTTGATATGATTCAAGTTATTTTTTATTTAGATGCATAAATTTAGTTTTATATTATAATATAATAATATAATAATTTTACTTATTGTTATATATTATATTTTTAATGAATATTTAAAATTTGATTCAACTTCAATTCAATCATTAAGTTTTCAATTATTGATAAACTAGCTAATGCCCAATTCAATTTTTAATGATTCGACTCTAGAGAAAAGTCTTATCTAAATGAATTTATGAAATTTTATTTGAAAAAAATTAACGTTTTGTTTATTTTATCGAAAAGCATTTTTTTTAAGAAATTATTCTTACACACACGCACGTGTATATATATATATATTAATGAAAAAGTTATGTATTACTTATATTAATGATTTAAAAATGATATTTAGATGCTGAGAGCCTTTGACTCAAGTGGTATTTGATGTCTTTTGAAGGTTTTGTGTCTTCCGCTTCATCCAGGATTCGATTCCTGATTCTTGCATATGTACATTTAATAGTTTAACCATTCATATGATTATAAAAAAAATGATATTTAGATACATAATAATAAAGAAAAATAAATTCTTTTTTGAAATAAAAAAATTATTTTTTTAAACTCTTTATATTTAATATTAAATAAATAATTTTTTTTTATTTTAACATTTTATAATTATTTTTATAAAAAAATATTTTTCATTAAAACAAATAAAGTTCTCTAAGACTCGATTTTCGTTTAATTGAATTCACACTTCGAACAAACCACCACATGGTAGGCTATTGAATCACAATTTGCACAATATATTGGAGGTTACATGTCCAAACCTCATAACCATTGATATATTAAAAAAAATAGAAAAGAATTCTTACAATGAGCTAAAATTTTAAGCCGTTTAATTATAGTTTACAAAGGTGGCTTCTTTGAGTATTTAATAATTTATATTGAATTTTATATTTTTGAGATAAAAAATCTTACATCTAGTGGCTCACAATTTATTAATAAAGTGAGTTATGCACATATTGAATTTTAAGGTGACTTTTTTCATGTATTGAGTATTTAATAATTTATACTAAGTTTTATATTTTCTGAGATAAAAAATATTCAATTTAACAGTTCACAATTTATTAACAAAGTGAATCAGAAATTTACCAATAGACCAAAATTGTATCAAATGGACAAATGTGAAATTTTCATAACTAAAATAAAATTTCTCCACCTACAACCCTCAAGGAGGAAAAAAAAAAAAAACTTAGAAGTTGTCTGAATTATTTGTCAACTATAAATTGTCATTCCGACAAACTGAAAGACAATTTCAAATCAAAATGTATTCTCAATTCAATGAACAATGCCTGAAATTGATCAACAAATTTGTTGGGGGCCTTTCGAAGCGTTAGGCATAGAAAAGAGACCGAAACCGAGACTTACTGTCATGTTTGGCCATATCAATTTAACATTGGCCCGCTTCAATATACATGCATTGCCATCTAGCCAAGAAAAGGAAAAAAACATCAAACCCCATCTCTTCATATCTTCTTATTCGTGTTTCTTCGGTGGGAAGTCACTTACCAAATTAGGCTATCAACTTCTGACCTAAACCATGTTACCTAAATCCTTGTGCCCTTAAAGTTTTCTGGGTCATTACAATAAGTTGCTCCTAATTCGCTAGCAGAAATTTCCTGTTCAAACTTAGCCCTTTGCCTGATGCTACGTTCAACCGCGCATGAATCGATTTGTCTCCCAAAAAATCGTGGCATGTTCACCAAATGGCGTATTCATGCACAGACAGGTGTCATGAAAACCCTCCAAACAAGCCTTATACTAGCACTGTAATTCTTTGTAAGTTCTGTCTGTTTTGTTGAAGAATATTTTTTATAAAAAAATATTATATATATATATATATATATATATATATATATATATATATATATATATATATATATATATATATTAATAAAGTGGCGATATGACATTTATATTATAATTAAAAAAATGATATCTAAAACTTATAAATAAAGAAAAGCAAACTTTTTTTTAAAATAAGGCAAGTTACTTTTTTTAAACTTTTTATATTTAATATTTAAATAAGTAAAATACTTTGTTCCCATTTAAACATTTCATAATTATATTTTGGAAAAAATATTTTCAAACTTGATAGAAAACATCTTCAGTAGTAATATAGGCATAAACTATCAAGATAATAAAAAATTAATTGATATATTCAATATTAAATATAATAAATTTAATAAAAAATAACCCCCAAGGAAATTTTTTTTGTCCCACTATCATAATTCTAGAAGATCATTTTTTTTTAATCACGAAATATGAAACACATAATACTTCTTCAGTCTTATACAAAGAAATAGGATTTTTCTATGAAAATTATCTTTTGAAAAGCAAAAGTATGTTTTTTGAAAGATATTTTTTGTACAAAAATCTCTTTTCTTTATATATAAATAAAGGAGTATAATGTGGCTGTACATTATAATTTAAAAAATGATATCCAAAGATATAATATTAGATGAAAACAATTTTTTCTTTGAAAAATGAAAAGTTATTTTTCACTAATATTTTTATATTTAATATTGAACATATTAACTATTTTGCATCATTTTCATATTTTATAATTATATTCTTATAGAATATATATATATATATATATATATATATATATATATATATATATATTTCCAAAACAAATAAGGCTCAAATTGCTTCTCTGTTTTTCTCCATGAAAATTACCAATAACCTAACAACAGAGACTTTGACTCTGCCGAGTGCAATTAAATTAATTATAGCATGAGTCCAAGATGAGGCATTTGTTATTAGTTATATGCTATAGCAAGGTTTTAAAAAACGGTCTGCAACCGCAATATTGTAGTTGCAGACCACACTGCGTCCGTATTTTTCTGTAATTGCGCTCCGCAACGGTCGCATTTTTTTGTATTTTTCCGCATCACGCGATATCGCAACTGCGACCGCAACCGCAATTTAAAACCATGTGCTATAGTCTTTGTCCAAATTAATAACTTATCTTTGAGATCTTAGGCCCATAAATTCCTTCCAACAAAAGGCATAAAACAAGGTTTTGGTCTCCTGTGTTTGTTTTCTTAATTAATGT
Organism: Sindora glabra; assembly: GCA_020226215.1. Classification (NCBI taxonomy): domain Eukaryota; kingdom Viridiplantae; phylum Streptophyta; class Magnoliopsida; order Fabales; family Fabaceae; genus Sindora; species Sindora glabra. The sequence goes on from JAIUCU010000163.1 coordinate 14,180, forward strand.
TTCTACGGTGTCGTTTTAATGAAGCTACCTTCGAAGATTGGTAATGGTCCTGGTCGCTGTTGGGTGGTGGTTCTGTTCCTTATACATTTTTCCTGATAAACTGCTAAGAATTAATGCAGTTCATGACTGCAGAATTATGGTATTTTGTAATTATAGAGAAAACCTATTTATCTGTCATTCAAGGTATAAGATATTTGTTTATTATTCATTGCTATATTCGCTGCATCTTTTGTACTACGAAAAGGAGACTATTTTTAGTGTGTCGCTTTCAGCCAGAAGTTGTGTCTGCGTATTGTTTCAATTAAAGTAACCTTGGTCGAAACAAAATGATTACTTCATTTTACAAAGTAATCATGAATCCTAAACTATGGAAAGGATTCTTATCTGCAAACTTCATTCTGCATGCTGTGACCCTATTTTGTTAACTATTCAATTGTCAGTTTGTCACTGATATGCTAAAAGCAATTAGAAAGAATTGCAACTTGCTACCTAGGCTATTTTATTTTTGTTTATCTTGATCTTTTCTCCCCATGGTTGCTTTCAGTATTAGATCTTATATTCACTCTTTTGGAGACAATATCATGTGTTTCATTGTTGTTTCGATTATTGGCTTGATCATGAGAAATAATTTGATGTGACCAAGAAACTAATTACTTACGAACTCTATTTTCGTACGTTAATTATTTATAAATAGTTGATGTTTCTACAGCTGAGTTCAAGTCACCGCAAGTTCACAAAGTTTTTATTATTAAGATTTTGTGTGTTTTATTGAAAGATATCTTTCACTGAAAAGTTTTATTTGTTTGTTGTATAAAGTAAAAAAGAAAAAAAGAAATGTTACTAATATACCTTAATGTTTGTTTGTATAAAGAGAAAGTAATAGCCTTCTTTAAATAAAGATATTATTTTTCACTATTCTTATATTTAATATTAAATAAATAAAATATTTTTTATTATTTTAATATTTTATAATTATATTTTTATGAAATATATTTCTCTTTTGAAACATAAATTCAAGCATTTTGTGTACAATTTGTGAAATGTGTTGACCCCAACAATTCTTGGGTCAAAATAATGGTCGGTCAATCGCCTTAAAGGAAAAAAGTTGTCATCTCTTTAACTCAAGTATACCGTAAAAAGAGGGATATAACTTGACACTTGAAGCAATTAATTAGTAGTATTTAAATACAGTTATATATATATATATGTATGTTAATTATTTCACATTGATTATAAAAAAGATTGAATGTTAATTTATATTTATAAATAAAAGTCTCAACTTTCGAATGATTGAGAGATCCATACCCAATCAAATATAAATCTATAACCGATTTCATCATGCAAAATTTATCGATAGTCAATAATCAATAATATTATTAATTCTCTGAGTTCCCAAAACTTGTTATAGACAATTTTTGAAATGAATCATTGAAACAACATGTGACCTATTGCGCTCAGTCTAAAGCTTCTTTATCTTGATATAAAAAATTCTATAATTGTTTACTAGTATACACTGTACATAATATGTGAGAATGTATTGCTCAAGATTTTACCTAAGAGGAGGGTTGAATTGGGTTTAAAAAATTTGTTTGTATTAAAAATAATTTAATTAGTTTAATGAAACATCAACAATCAATTTAATGTTAGAAACAAGAGACTAATGAAATTTAAAGTAATGATCAACTTAATATAAATCAAGTATACCACAATCACAATAGCAATCCAAAAAATAGAACATAATGCAGATGAGTAAAGAAATAATGATAAAGAAAATCAAATGCAGTGATTTATAGTAGTTCGCCATTGAAGATTCAACTCTAAGGAGTACATTCATTACGAAGCCTATCTAACTTGGATTTGAAAAAGAAATTCACTATTTCTCTAAGTTGCAAGGGCACTTGAAAAAAATCTCAGTACAATACTCTAGTCTTTGTCCAATCCTTTTAAGATTTCCCTTTCAAAGATTTAATTTATCAAGAGATTCCACATTCTTGAACTTCCTATCAATATCTCACCCTAATATTCAATAATTAAACAATTTGGAATAAAAAATGATGGCTCACAAACTTTGAAAGTTTGAATACACAATGAAGAAGTAAAAAGAGGAATTTGATTTTGTGGATTCAAGGGATTTGCAAGATAAAATGAGAAAGAAAAGAGTATTTTGTGTTTATATAATAGTGAAAACCCCTTTTTTTATGTTTTTAAGTCGAGTTCAAGCCTTTATATAAAAGTTAAAAAATTCAAAAATCCCTTACTCACAAAATATAATCATTACGAAATAGTTGGGGCTTGATGAATCGATTGATCAATCGATTCATTAGTTCTAACAATTTTGAAAAATATTATTATGAATCAATTGGCCAATCAATTTCCCAAATTAAGCTTTTAGAAAAAATTATATGGTGAATCAATCAATCAATTGATTCACCTTGAACCCATTTTGTCTTTAGATATATAGAACTAAATAGTTAATTAATTTTGTTGTAGTAGAAATTCAATTTTGAGCAAGGGATACTAGGTATGTAAAATTGATTTGTCAATCAGTTCATGATGCTTGATTTTGAATGTAGAAGCTTACAATCAATTGGTCAATTGATTCTAACAACTTAACTTGCTTTTTGAATGCTTGAAATTAATTGGTTAATCAATTTTTTTAGATACTTAGAATTAATTGATCAATTGATTTTAGTATATTCTACTAGTTTTCAATTTTTTTTAAAATAATCTGTAAAAACATAGTTTTCTTTCTAGAAATGATTCCAACTTCATAAAAAATTATTTTGATACAAGTTTTAATTTGACAAACATATTTTCTCATGAAATAATATTTAAACCTATTAAACAGAAATTCCTCTTGTACAAAAATTATCCTAAAATTCTATTAAAATTCTCAATGGTCTTCGGTCTTCACCTTTTGCATTCAAAGATAATAAATATTCTCTTATCAAATTCAAGAAGGTTAAAATGTGTTGTTAATTATCATCAAAAAATTTCTAAATAGGGCTAAGTTCAACAAAATGGATGATGTCCCTGGTCTTGAAGTTAGTTGAACAGGTGAGCTTTTACACATCCCTACCCCGTAATTATTGGGCAAAATCGAAAGTGCATTTTTTCTCTTTTTCGGTTTTCCCATTTTACATCTTAAACTACTGGTTTTTATTACGTTAGAGTATAACATGATTTCCTAAATTTGCGAATCTATGCCTACGGTTTCAGTGACAGATGCAGTTATGACTCGCAGACTGTAGCTCGTAGCAACAGTGACTAAAGGATCAATATGAGCAACAAGCAGCATGCATGAGATTAAGGTCCCCCCAGAAACCCAGGCTGATTGACGTATCAACCTGAGAAAAACAAAACTGATTGAAGGCACACTGAGTTGTGCTTCCTACACGGCAAAGCAGAAAATCCAACAAGGAAGACAAAAATAAGAAGAAACAAACAGAAAAGCTTAGTTATCAAACTTTGTCATTTGTTCTAACACACTTTGTCCATGTTCCCCAATCGAACTTGCTTACATGTGACAGACTTCAAGCTCTTAGCCAAATTCCCCTTGCCACTTTCACTGGCTAACGTTGGGCCAACTAAACTTTGGGTTAGGTTTCCTTTGCAATGTGACTTGCACTTAGCTTCGAGATCCATCACAAGCTGGACCCATAGCCTAGGGGACCATTTTATATGTTTCTATCATGCTCTTTCACTCCTGCTACACTAAATTTGAAACCAAGAACGACCCTTGAAGCTGAAGTTAAACAAAAAGGGATGCCTACAACCTAGACCTTTTCAAATGGGAATCAGCTTGTAGAATACTAAAGTATTTATTTATATATAATAGATTACCTTTTGACTGAAGAAGAGGCTTACTTCTACGTGAGAGACAATGATTCTTATTTCAACTGTTTCTGTATATGTCAAAGAGGCAGTGTCTATTTTCTATGCAGAGTTGCCTGTCTTTTGGGGTGATCCAGCATCTTCCATTATCATTGCCATCACAAAAGATAATTGTCGTTCTTAGGATCATAATTGCCTTGGTAGCTCTAGTATTTGGTGGTAATTGATGCTTGTGTAGTACCTCCAGAAAAACCTAACTAGGACTCGATCTATAAAGGTAGCATATTACTAGCTCTTTAAGGAGGCAGAAAGGTAGTGTACAAACTGATTTGTGGCCACTATTATCATCATCATTTTGCATCTGCTATTGCCAATGTCGTAATAGTACAAAAGCATAATCCAACAATATGAATAGTAAAAGATTAAGCTAAATAGCCTAAAGAATAAGAATAATGTTATTTTCACAACATTTTGTAAATTTTGCATGAAAAATCAATGTAGTTTAGAGTGATGCTATTCATACTAGTTAGATAGACAAGAATTTGAAAAAAAAATTCTTATTTAGAAATAAGACATAAACTACATTCATTTATTAATAATTTCTACCTTCAAGAGAGGATGCTTTTGTAATTATGTGAGAAATTTATTTATCAAGTAAAGCTATTGTAAGTTGATTTAAGGGCAAATTTCATATATAATGAGAGTTTTAATTTAATTATACTCATTCATTTTCTATATATTTCAAAAAAAAATATACTTATATTCTTTATTTTTCAAATATAAAGAAAATGGTCGCATGTTTAAAGAGAAAGAAAGTTGATCGTATAAAAACCACAATAAGGAAGAGCGGAAAGGTGGTGTAATTACACTCAGTACAACTTATTTGAGCATAATTTATGAAAAAAATAGTAAAAGATAGTGGACATTTTTGTTAGATAATTGTGTCCATTCTGTGTGATAAATACAGGGGGACGGGTCTACCGAATGGTCCATAAAAAGAATCACTTGCAGATGCAGTATGGCCCATTTGATGAGACGTGTCCCGCAAGAGCTAAATGGAATCAAAACCCTGGCTCAAAACACGAGTATATACTTTTCCTTTCCTACACTTCTCTTTTCTCTTTTTCTTTTTGCTCTTTCAATAGAATTCAGACCATTCAGTAAGTGCATTTCTCATGCGTCAACTCATCTTGTACATTTGGAATTACATGTCAACTCTAGGCTTCATTTCACTTCTTCAAATCAAGCTAAAAACCTCACATTTCCAAATCAAGCATAAGCATCGAAACTGGAATTTAACCAAACAGGGATCTCACTACTTCCTTTTTGCTTTTGCTATATCGGTTGGCATTGCAGTCTAGCCTGACAAAGACACTAATTTGAACACATGTTCACGTAGTTTTTTAGTCTTTTTGTGTACATAGGAAGTGCTTCAAATTATGTGGGCAAACTCATTGCTTCTCAAAATAACAAAAAGGGTTTGTTCCAACGCTGTCGTGCTGCATCAGTTTGGCAGCAATGATTATAACTAGTTTCTAGCCTTCAATATATATATATGTATATATATCAAGGGAGAATAGGTTTCATGTGCTCTACATGCTTGAAGCATGTCATTTATGTTAATTCAATTGAGTACCACAACCAAAACATAAGATTTTAAGCCTCTAGAAAGAACTGCCGAGGGCTAAGTTCAAATTAACTTACGAAAGAATGGTGATAAGTGGAGAAAGTTTAACAGTTAATGAAACCAAGGATATATGCATGTGTATTTGTGAATACATCGGATTGTTTTCGAGAGCATGAAAGGATGTCATCTGTCAATATGACATGTTAGGAGTCGGTAATTATAATTTCTCGGCTTTATGTTGTAGTTTTAAGGTGCATGTGCAAGACAAAATTCCTTCTTCTTCCTTTTTGATTTCAGCATGTTGGGCCACTCCTTCCCAGGGTGAATATTTTACTTTTCACAAATTCTTTTTATTTAATATTAAATAAATAAAATATATTTTTTATATTAACATTTTATAAAAAAATATTTTCTATCTAAACAAACTGAGCGAAAGCGAAAAATTAGAATCGATTTACTTTCCAGATATTTGTTAAAATAAATGTTAGTCCCCTTCACAGCTGAGTTCTGCTGAAGAGAATATGCGCAGAAAAGCCGTCTAGCTTGCAGAGAATTGATGCCGTGGCATTACATGCCAGTTTTTCATAGCCTCCTTGAATTACTTAAAATGAAAACTTCCCTTTTCTCTCTCTATTTTCTTTCTTTTTTTTTTTTTTTTATACATCTCATCCAATTAAAAGACACAAAAATATTCTCTTCTGAGGCATGTCACTCAAGACCAATTGGCTAAGTAAAGAAGTTTATATATAGTAATCAACATTATATATACATTCTGATTCATCTAACACAGTTTTCTAATTCCAAGTGGAATTTATATAAAGCACTTTACTTAAATAGGGAGGCAGATTCTCATCTGCAGTAAAAGTGTCCTTCCCAAATATAAAACAAAATAATAAAAAGAACAAAATTGTACTATATGTCTCTCCAATTTGAGTTAAAGGCTTGAATAATGCCGGAAGAGCCACACATTTATTTCCACTATGATATTCCCTCATCGTTCAAGCAGAGAAATGGATTCAGAATGAGTGGCTGATGATATTTCCCCCTCAGACATCTTTAGCCCCTTGTCTGTGCTTTTCTCTCCTCTTCTTTAGTCTCCTTGGTCTTATTGTCATCTGCAGCAATTTTTAATTCATTCTTTCTGCAAATTTATAAATTGTGATTGTCAGGCTAATTACCCAAGAGAATGAATAGAATTCTATAAATTAAATATCAAAGGAACAGTTCGTACATGTACATACCAATGGATCTTTTGCAGTGAAGAACTGCTTCGTATATTGAGCTCTCAGAATCACATGACTTCCTCCAATCATCTGCAGAATAAGCCACACTGATTCGCGGTGAAGTTTCTGAATAGTATCCCCTATACTTTACAGGCTGAGCCCTCCTTTCAGCAGTTTCAGCTTTTGAACTTTTGTGACCCCTTAATCTTCTGCAGAATGGCCTCAAGAAATTCATGTACTTATCAAATATCCTCCTTGATAATGTTCTGCACCTTTTCAAGGAAGGGCACCTAGAATGATGTGGGGCAACCACAGTTTTTGGTGCGTGTGAAGAGGAAGGCAGGCTTGTATTGGAATCCGAGGCCTCAAATGCTTCCATGTTCAAAGAGTCCGCAAAAAGAGGCATCAGGTGGCCATTGGAAAATAGCTCACCTGCATCAACAAGGGCAAGAGGGGATTTTGAAATTGGAAAATCGAATTTGAAATCCTGTGATTTTCGGATGAATCTCTTGGAGGGTGGCATTCTTGGATCCATCTCAATGAAGGAAGCTTCATCAGATGCATCAAGAGAGGTTCTGAGAGAGCTGTCTAGGCTTTCTATTGATGGCTTCAGGTTCACTAGCCAACTATAAGAGAAGCTCTCAATGGAAAGAGATTGAGAGGTTTCCATGGCTGATACTTTATGAAGGTATTGAAGGAATCTCTGAAAATAGCTGACAAATTTAGCAAGGTCTACTAGAAGGATATACAAGGTGGATTATAGCTATAGCAAAGGCTCTTCTCATATATGGCATATCTTTAAACTTGTATATATATACCTTCAATATATCCTCTTTCCAACAATTGAGTATGTGGTTGTCTGGCAAGAGACAATGAATTTTAATAATTGGAATTGGGAAAAGAAGAAAAAAGAAACATAAATGTGAGGCCCCACACAAGGCCCACAGTGTCCTGTTGTATCAGTTGTTTACTTCATCCCTTTCATTTTAATCATTTGTATCCCTCAATTAATTTTCACAAAGGGAGTTGGTTTCTTTCTTTCTAGAACTTAAGTCTTGTTTATTATAAATCAACATTTAATTAAATGAGAAGCAAAAGAAGGTTCATGCGTATTCAGCTGGGAAGCATTAAGAATCCAAAAAAGAAATTAACCAAAACCAGCTTATGCTTTAGAATGTGGGTTGCCTATATGCTTTTGTTAAGTAGATGAAAAGTAATGAAGGGGAATCCTCTTTAAGTTACATAAGCTAAACAAGAAGAACTAGAAATGGTACATAATTAGCTGAAATTAATGTTTCAAACAATATAGAGGATATTGTTGATTTTGCTTAGCTTGCTGTTTTTGTCATTATCTTCTGTGTGTTTATCAGTATTTGGATGGACATGATCAATTTGCAAGGGTGGCTTTACCAGTATGATGATCACATCCCAACTGCTGCGATATATCAGGTTCAACCGAAAAGATAAAATGTTCCATTATACCATATTAATTATTTGCATGCAACCTAAATGACATCGATATGCTTATTTTATTGAACAATTATTATATGCACGAGATACCCTAGACAACATAATTATTGCATAAAAGAGAAAAGCAGTTTGCAATTAGTCTTTTAGAGTCATGCTATGGTTATGGTCTCCACCATACACCAAATATTCATTTTAAAGAAAAATAACGTACTAAATATATCGACCAAGATATTATACTCAGCTATTCCATTAGGGAATTTCGACCTGCATGATAATAGTCTCCAATGATTCCGAAAAGATTCTAAAGCTTTATTTGTTTTTAGCAGAAAATACTATTTATAGGAATATAGTTATAAATTATTAAATTGGTGAAAAATGATTAATATGTTTAATATTAAATTTAATAAATTTAGTGCAAGACAACTTTTTCTTTTTTTCCAAAGAGGGCATTGTTTTTCTCTATTATTATTACTATCATAACTCTAAGTATCATTTTTTTTATGAGAAAGTATAAAAACACATGATACTCATTCATTTTTGTATAAAGAAATAAAATTTTCCTACAAAAATTATCTTCCAAAACAAACGAAGCCTAATTTAACTTGAAACATTTTTAAAATCAGTTATGAGGATTTTGGATTAATTACATCTTCTTATAGGGAAACAATATTATAGGAAATTGGATTTATTATTATTAGTATATGTGGCACTTGTAGGGTCTGTATGTTTTTCAAAAAATATTTATTTTGTGAAAAAATTTCATATATTTTTATATGGATAAAGGAATGATATATTATTTTTATATCTTATTACTAAAAAAAATGATACCTAAAATTATGGTAATTGAGGATTCAAAGAGGGAATTATTTTTTACCAAACTTCCTATATTTAGTATGGAATATATAAAATATTTTTTAGTATTTTAATAATTTATAATTATATTCTTATGATATATGTTTTCCATCAAAACAAATGGAGCATAGACGTATTATCAAAAGTAAAAGCAGTATCAAAGACAGTGAATTTTTAAGAAAGGATAACAACAAAACTCACAATTTAAAAGGAAAATAGAGATGCAAAGCTACAAATTTAAGGTTAATTTGACAAAGCACCATAGTAACTAACAACATGAGAACAAATGTAAAATGGACAATGGACATGTTCTGTTCCTAAATGCGTAAATGGATAATTGAAGCAAAACAAATGGCATAGGTAGCTGTATGTTGTTCTTGAATCAGTTCAACTCAAACATGAAATCGGAGGAAGAAAATATCGTGAAGTTCTCATGGTAAGGAAATTTCAGGCTTTAATATCCACTATCAGACTGAGTGGTGTTGAATACAAAACTCCTCAAGTTTAAAATGTTGGAGAAAGCAGGGTCTTTTTCATCCAGAAGTTAAGTATTTAGTTTTTAGAAGAAAAATAGTGCAATTTAAAGAAATAGGAGACAGGGGTCCCTGGGGCTGTCGGATAAAGAAGTAGACATAAACAAAGGTTTTGGGGACAAAAGCCAGTATAGCAGAGTGACTTGAAACAATTGGTCCCCTCCGATGTCCCCATTTAAAGACAATTTAGTATTGCCTAGTAAATCCAATATTCATTAATGCAGTCTAATTCTGAAAAGAATGTTACACCACTCATGGAAAGTACAAAAGAACCCCCAGGTACGCCAGAAATTATTTTTACCTGCAAGGATTTGGCTGCAGATTGATAAACTTCACTATATGCAGAATCATGCCGGCCAGCCACCTCAGCTGCCGGTAAATAAGACTGACAGAGTGCAGAAGGCCATGTATGCATCTTAAAAGAAAACTTGAAGTTGAAGGCCTACCACTAATACTAAGTTTGCCAGGGATTAAAGGACAGGAAAATGCACACAAATTATACACGGCAGAATCTGACCAAGAAATATATAAGACTCGTTTAAATCATATGATAATGTGAATAATTGAATTAAGATTTGATAAAGAAAAAATAACTATGACTAGTATCATTAGAAAAGATGCTATAAGACATGGAAAAACGGTAGATTAAAGGACTCTGTACTGCTTCAATGAAGTGAAAGCTCTGTTTTCATTTTCACAGTTGTCCGTAGTTAAGTTGAATTAGGGTGAAATGGCAATTTAGACTACTTAAGGCAAAAAGCTTTTACTTTATTTTGTCAATGAAAATACTATTTATTGAATTATTGGGAGAATACTAACAGCAACATAGATCAAATCCCCGATCTTTCAAAAAGTGACATCATATCAAGTGTCCACCACCTCAAATGCAAAAATCTAAAAGTTCTTGGAAAAAGGGCTCATAAACAAACTTACTAAGACCCTAAAAATGCAATACAATGACCTTCGATGAAAGGCTGCCGATTTTTTTTTTTTTTTTTACATTTTGCACCGTCACCAGCAACATCATGAGAGACTAAAAATATTAATCAGCAGTGAACATTGAAGAAGATTACATAAATCACATATTTGTCAAGGCACACTGCAAATTCAATTGGCATGACATAATAGGGATGAAGCCAGCATTTACTGGAAGACAATATTATTTCATGAGATCGATGAATACAAAAGCATTCCACAAGCTACGCAACAACATTGATGGTAAGAGGTTTCTAACCAAGAAACACAAGCGGCAACATCCTCTGCATGTTGAAATGTGCAAAGGCAAAACCTACTGAACTAACTAATATAGCACACCATACAGGCATGTACTTGGTTAAAGACGGTAGAAGGAAGCCACGGAAGACAATCTCCTCCCAGATGGGAGCACAAACTGAGACCACCACCGCATAGAGGGAGATTGCCACCGGGTCTCTTGCCAGAATTGATTGCTCTACACTTGAGACAGTAACAGGAGTAGATGGAAATATCGGCAACAGATTTTGATCCACTTGTGACAGCTGATTGATAAGGGGAAACATAAGGCAGCCTAAAACAACATCAAACATCTACATCCCTTGAATTTTGAATTTGAACAAGTTTGATGGCAGTGGTTGAAAGTTAGCAAGACAGCAACAGAGTATTGCTATCCCAACTACACCTTCAGCAAGGTCAGTCAGGAGACTGTACAAAGCTTGCCCTCTATATGTAAAAGATCTTTCCTGAACCCTGCAGTGTAAGCCAGGAATGGTACGACCCAAGATCGTACCAACCAAAATGAGGCAATCCAGAGGAGCATAACCTGCCAACTAAATTTGTTATTCTAAATGTATGGTAAGCCCGACAATAAAAACAGGCTATAATGACGAAATCACACTAATAAGCGACAGGCTTCAAAATAAAATCCCAGTGAAAAAATAGAAATATGAAAAAAAAATAAAAATCAAGTGTTGCATTAAAGACTATTAACGCAACTCTTGAAATTTAAGCAAATTCCAATTTCCTTTAGTCATGAATAAACTCTGATGAACACCACATGCCAAAATAACATCTTATATTTATCTAAAAATAAATAATTGAACCTAGTTTACTATCACTTTGTTACTATCACAATAAACGACTAAAATAATTCATGCATTCTAATGTTTTCTCTAATGAACATTATACTTAAATCCAAGTTTTAGATTGACTTTTTTAATTGAAAATAGAGGATCACTAAACTCCATTTTATAAATAGGACTAATTACTCTGTATTTGAGTCCTGACTCCAAAATGTAGATGCCATGACCATAGTATCTGAATGATTAGAGGAGTCACCTGCATAATGGTTTTTGCGGTCCATGGAACAATCGAAGTTTTCACCCTAAGAGCTGCATCTAACATGGACGAAACATTACTTTCACCGTTTCTAAGACTCTGAAGATATTAGGCATAGTAACATAGTTAAAAATATAAAACTATCAGATAAATCTTCAGGATCATCTATTTATTTGGACTGTGAACCAAAAGATATTCTGAACACAGTCCACTTGCTTGCTGAATACAATACATATATTAGGCAGAAATCAAGAGCAAGAGGTAAGAATAAATTAAAATTAGAATTTATTTTAAAAAAAAAAACTTCAAATCTTAACATAAAAGATTATCAGGAAACTCAGATATAAAGAAAATAATTCTCTTCCAAAAAACCAAATGAATGGAACTGATACCTTATGGAGACTTGAAAGCCAGTCTTTTTTCAAGTCTTTGGACATGTCCTACTTAGCCTTCACCAAGCCTTCTGACAATTTATCTTCAATGGACTCAAAGCCAGGAATTTCTGATGGAAAGTTTCCATGCTTAAAACATAAAAATTTTCATTTCCAGAACATAATAATGGTTTAAGTCAGAAAATAATTAAAAACAGATAAAACACTGAACAAATTTCCTCCACCAAGCTAATCATATATTTTCCTTGTTAAGGCTGATCTTAGTTAACACATAAATAAGTTGCTTCAAGACTTAATTAAAAAGAAAAGAAAGTTAAATACAAGCTTGTGCAGGTATCAATAGGTACATGGAGTTTTCAGGGTCATAGACACAGCCACAAACTTAAACATCTGAAAAGGGAAAAAATTGTGAAAGATGGCATCATTCAGTCTTACATGAAGTTACAATTCCAGCATTTTTTGCTTGGAACCCCTAATGATAATTGTGACTTGTATAATAACATGTCATTGATACCTAAACTAAAAGGAGCACACAAGTGCTCTGATCTTAAGGGCTTCAGAGAAAAGAAATGTTCACGACCTGTCAAGGCTGAATAGAACGTGAAATGCCACTGGTGAGCTAGTTTAAATTCAAAAGGTATGAAGGAAACATATTTATTGAGCACGTTTTGACCAATAAATTAACAGAAATTTGAAATGAAGAGTTCTCGACCTGAACTAGAGGAAAAAAACAAGCTTATCTATTTGAGGGTTTAGCAATGAGATTTGGCATTTTAAAGGCATGCACACATAGACGGTATCATATATATTTAATGGTTTGGGTCAGAATTTGACGTAATAAGCACCAATAGACCAAACAGAACCAAAATGAAGATTAAATTCTCCTAGCCAACTATAGCAGTATCTTGAGCTCCATTGCTTACAGTCATGTTCATCATTGACAATATATGTCTTGCCCTTTTGAAACAGGTTTTCTGAATGGAAACACGTCCAGATAAACAGGGAAAAGCATTGCCCAAATTATTCCTGATGAAGTATGCTTAGGATGGAAGAAACGTTTAAGGAAAGCATCTGTTGCTGGCCCTACCTTTTTTATTCTCCCTCGAGAATCAGAGGCAAGCTAAAAATACGTAAACCGATTATTTGAAGGTAAATGGAAAGAGTCAACTTTTATGTTTCAGCTGTTACATTTACCATTTACAACAGTAAAAGACATATTGACACTGGATAGCCAATCCAAACCAAAAAGTATTCCTTTCTTTTTTATTTATTATTATTTAAAATTATTTAATAATTACATATAAGATTTGTATTTTCTGATTTCTTTTAATTTTTTATCATTTTTTACAAGTCCTGGTGGAACTCTGCTTCCCTTGGGGCATGAGATGAGATCAATTTTGTTTCCGATCATATTTTATTTTCGACAATGAGGTACGTATGAGCAAAGAGAAAGCTAACTAGCTCTTGTTTCACACATTCGTCATCCCCAGAACACTTCAAAAGTCCAGTAGTCAGTGAAGATAAATGAAAAATTAGAAATTGAGCACTAGTGAAAAGCAAATGTTTTCTACTTCCGTATAAGCATCATTAATCCAATAATTGTTGGAACTAATATATTTGCTAATAATATTGGCACCAAAAGATAAAAAGAAATTTGTGGGGAAGGAGTAGAAATGAGAGAAAATATTCTTCTTTCAAAATTGCAATAACTCTCGCAAATACAAACTATAATTTTTCTCATAAAATAACACTCAAATTTTTTTTTCAAACAAGCTTTGCAGAGCTAACACTAATTTGCTTGCAAGCAAAAACTATGACATGCACTCTATTTTTCTTTCTCTGCTCTGCGGAGCAATCTCACTATTTATTTCTCTCAAATGATACAAGAACTAGAAACCAATCTTACACATATATATAGCCTCGTGAAGTCAATAATTGCAAGCCATGTTATAATAAATTATTATTTCTTCTTTCATTTTGAAGCATGTTGCTGTTCGGCTGTGCTTCAATGTTTTCTATGCCTCACATTTGTCGTCTTTCATATGACATGCGGTGCCTACTTTATCTCTTCCTTTTAATGTTGCAGCCTTCTCATGTGAGGTTGCTGCCTTTCAAGTTCCAATGCTTCTAAAGCTCACCGCCAGTTTCTTCATGGCTAAGTATATGGCTGCCATCATTTTATTTCAAAATAATTTAATAATTTCTAACAGCCTCCCTTTAAATTAATTTTGAAATAACACCGAACATTATCTTCAACTTTTCGAATATATTTGCTTTAAGTGGCTTTATAATAATCAAGTTGACCATCAGGCTTGAACTTTGTCCTGTACATCCATTTGACACCAATAAACCTTTTATCATGTATTAAAGTTGTCAACTCCCACATGTTATTTTTCTCAATTGAATGGATTTCATCATTCATTACTTGAATCCATCATTCATCTATTGTTGTATCTTCATAGAAAATTGAATCACAATTTGCAAATAGGCAAAAGTTCACAATTGTTTCATTAACAATTGTATCTTCATTGTCATTATCTAATGTGATCACATAATCATTCAAGCGGGCTAGCAACACTTGCTTTCATTGGGGACGTGCTAAAGTTTTTGGAATTGTTGTTGGTGAAGGAGAACTTCTAATAGGAGATGAATTATCTGGAACAAGACTAGTTGATTTAGCTAACTTTGGTTCATTTATAATAACTCCTTCATGTTGTTCTTCATTACTCTGATTCTAGGTCCAAGTTTCATCTTTAATGAATTTGACATCTCTACTGATAATTATTTTTTCTATCACTGGGTTGTATAATTTGTATCCTTTGGTCATAGTACTGTAGCCAATAAAAATGCATTTCTAGCTTTTGTCATCCAACTTCTTTCTTCATTCATCTGAAATATAGGGATATGCAATACACCTAAATACACACAGGAAGGAAATATCTGGCTTGTTACCACTCTAAGCTTCTTCAGGAGTTCTTCCAAGAACATTCTTTGTTGGACATCTGTTTAATAAAAATACAACAAAGGCAACAATTTCTACCCAAAAGGATTTTGGCAAGGATTTGGCTTTTAGTAAACTTCTGGTTATTTCAACAATTGTTCTATTTTTTCTTTTAGTTACACTATTCTGCTAAGAAGTATAACTAGCTATTAGTTAACGTTGAATTCCTTAACTTTTGCAAAAGTTTGAAAATTCATTTGATGTAAACTCTCCACCTTTGTTAGTTCTTAGAGTTTTCATATAGAAGTTATTTTGCTTTTCAACAAAAGTTATAAATCTATGAATTTCTTAAAAGCCTTTAATTTTTCTTTGAGAAAATATACCTAAGTTTTTTTGTTGAAATCATCCACAAAAATTACAATATACCTTTTGTGTTGAAGTAATTCTACCTCAATAAGGCTACAAATGTTTGTATGTACTAACTCCATGCTTGTTTAGCTCTTCTAGCTTTCCCAATTATCTTTGTGCTATTTTTCAAAGATACATCCTTCACATTACTGATCAGGAATATTAATTATTGGTAAACTGGTAACTATCTTTTTTGAGCTAACAGCTTTAACCCTCGAAAGTTTAGATGACCAAATCGAAGATGCCATAATCAATTTTTATCCTTCAAGATTGTTGAAAGACTTATCAAACCTTTTGTTTGCAGATTTAAAGGAAATATACGGTTTTGCATCCTTTGTACTTTTATAATCATCTTGCCATTTTTGCTTTTGATTGTGCAAATTCCATCCTAAATATCAATTTTGTGCCTTTTTTTAGAAAGTTAGCTTGTACTAAGTAAATTCTAGAAAAATCCTAGCACATAATAGATATCGGCAATTGCAACATTTGTACCATTTTTAGATTGTATGCTAATGTTGCCTTTTCCCATAACATAAATTTTGGATTTATTTTCAAAATTTACTTCTGCACGTACAGATTCATCCATATGTGAGAAAAGCTTCTTTTTTTTTTCACACATGTGATTACTAGCTCCAATATCAAGATACCATGTATTTACATGCTCTATATTTGACTCATTTATTTTACATGCGAGCACCAAATTTTCTTTAACATCTGCTACATTTGCACATTCTGATGACTCATTTGGCATCTTGGAGTAGCATTCATTTTTGTAATGTTCAAAGTTTTTGCATCTGTGACATTGGACATTAGATCTATTTTTTGTTCCTCCATAACCTCCTCAACTTCTGAAAGAATTGTTATAATTTGATCTTTCTCTATTGGTGGTATTAAAATGACCATCTCTTCCACATCCTCGTCCTTATTTGCCACCTTGATACTTTCCATATCCTCAGCCACCTTGATAACCTCCACATCCTCAACTACCTTGGTAATCTCCATGATTTTGTTAGACCATCCTACTTTGCAAAACTTGCTCAAAATTTGATCGGTGGGCTTTTTGCTTATCTGGTGTTCATGTGTACACAACAAACTCAATAACCTATCTATTGACATGGACAATATATCATGTGCTTCTTCAATCATCGCAGCAACATATTCAAACTTTAGGGTTAAAGAAAGATTGCATGATCTTTTCTATAACCCTGGTATTTGAAATATCTTCACTATTAGATCTTAACTGATTGACAACGGTTTGAACTCAATTAAAATATGCTAGAATGGATTCTAAGTCATTCATATTTAAGACTCAAAATCACCTCGTAGTGTTTGTAACTTTACTTGTCTGACACGATTATCACCTTTGTAAGATCTTTGTAGAATATCCCACGCTTCTTTTGATGTATTTGCAAATGATATTTTTTCAAATATATGATCTTCAACTACGTCAAAGATTGCGTACAATGTTTTTTGATCTTTTCTTCTAGCCTCCAACAATGCATTTTGCTTGTTTCTCTCTAATGCATCAAACTCTTGTTGATCTTTCACCACGGTATAGCCATTTTCTACCAAATTCCACAGATCTTGTGATCTGAAATATACTCTTAACTTGATGCTCCATTTGTTGAAATTTTTGTCACTAAATTCTAGAAGTTGCAATTGGATTGAATTTGTTGCCTTTGTATAACCGAGCTCTAATATCAAATGGTGGAACCAATATATTTGCTAATAATATTGGCACCAAAAGATAAAAAGAAATTTGTGAAAAAGGAGTAGAAATGAGAGAAAATATTCTTCTTTCAAAATTGCAATAACTCTCACAAATACAAACTATAATTTTTCTCACAAAATAACACTCAAATTTTTTTCAAACAAGTTCTGCAAAGCTAACACTAATTTGCTTGCAAGCAAAAACTAAGACATGCACTCTATTTTTCTTTCTCTGCTCTGCGGAGCAATCTCACTATTTCTTTCTCTCAAATGATACAAGAACTAAAAACCAATCTTACACATATATATAGCCTTGTGAAGTCGGTAATTGCAAGCCGTGTTATAATAAATTATTATTTCTTCTTTCATCTTGAAGTGCTGTTTGGCTTGCTTCAATGTTTTCTGCACCTCACATTTGCCGTCTTTCATATGACAGTGCGGTGCCTACTTTATCTCTTCCTTTCAATGTTGCAGCCTTCTCATGTGAGGTTGCTGCCTTTCAAGTTGCAATGCTGGCTAGGTATATGGCTGTCGTCATTTTATTTCAAAATAATTTTACAATTTTCAACAATAATTTCATCATTTTAAAAACCATAATTCAATACAAAAAACACAGTTTTGATTTCAAGTTTTCTCAGCGATCAAACACCATTTACAGAAATTGAATTCCAGGGCAGAGAAGCAAGCATAGACATAAAGGTTACATTCGTAGCAAACATGGAATGAAATCCAATGCTGGAGTAGCTTCGGTTGAGTGATAACCCAAGTCTTGAACGATTTAAAAGCGAACGCCTAGGCTTGTAGGGAAGACGAGGCAGTGGACAGCAACAAATGGAGGTCGACATACTTGCAGAAGCAACGGATTCACTGAAACCCGAAGATTCAGTTGCCTTGAACTACGCATCAGAAGAGTCGTTTATTTCTGCGTAGTTTTTGATTCTGCTAGCTGTTTCCCTCTTTCTGTTTCGCATGGAGCTTGATTGAATGAATTGGAACGGACGTAGCAAAGCCAAGTGGTTAGATTTTTGCCTCGGTGATGGTGATGTCTCCAATCCTCAATATGCAATGGACGCCTGCATAAATTGGGAGCCTAAATATATGAAAACGAGAATAATTAAAATCTGATATGAAATATGCATCTATTTTTAGAGAGATAACAAGAAAACTGAAATTAAAAAAAAACTGTATTAAGTAGGGGTGCAAATGGACCAAATAACTTATCGGCGGCCTATGGTCCAGCTTAATTTAGGCATAACTCAGCTCAACTTATTTAATTAAATGAATCAGGTTAAGGCTAACATAATTTTTTTTTAATTAAATAGGTAAAATTTTTTTATTTTAAGTCTAACCTGCCGGCCTATTGGGTTGGTCTATTTAACACTTTTTATCTAAATTTATTTACTATGAAGATAATAACATATAGCCTTTTTTTTTTCAAATTCACTATATAGATTAAATATTTTAAATATTTATTGTAAAATTTATGGTGAGCTAATTTGCCTTTATTGTTAACATTTGATATTATGACAACCTAATGTTATTTTACTTTTAATTAAATATTGAATATTTAAATTAGTAATTTTATGTTATGAGTATATGAATTTATTTCTTTATTAATTAGTTATTATATAAAATTTTGTATTAATTTTAGTATTATTAGAGGCATTTTAAGAATATATTGATATAAGTTTATATAAATTATTGGCTTATTTAAGGCCTTTTTATATTAGACTTTATAAATTTTAAGTTGTTGACCTATTTAAAAGTTTGTATTTAAAATAGGGTTTTAAATAAGCTACAGATCATACTAGACTTTTAAAATAGGTTAAGCTTAGACTTGAAATAAAGTCTTATATAGGTTAATAAGTCAGGTTCGAACCAATATTTTATAATATAGGCCTGATCTATTTAAGATAAAGCCTAACTCGATTTGAGTCCAGACCGGGATGGGCCGACTCGACCCCCGGTCCAACCCATTTACACCCCTAGTGTTAAGGGGTAGATATATATATATATATATATATATATATATATATATATATATATATATATATATATATATATATATATATATATATAATTCTCTATAAAAATTTTGGGCTCAGGCTTTTACTAAAAAAATATAAAAATTTTTGAAAATAAATTAAATTTAGTTAGACTTCTTTTAAAATAATTTAGATTTGAATAAAAAAAATGACCTAATTTGTCTTACAAATTTGTAACACGTTTAAAATTTACCATGACTTAGTCTATGTATAATATTTTCAGAGTTCAACTTTTCGGTTTTTACTAATCTAACTTCCGAATGTACAATGTACATAATTTTTTTTTATCAAAATTAATATATATATATATATATATATATATATATATATATATATATATATATATATATATGTATTTCATGTTTCATAAAGAAATATTATCAAAAAATTATTATTAAATTAAAAATTTAATAATATTATCAAAAAATAATAATTTAAATTTAATATAATTTAAAATATAATAAAAATTTATTGTAATAATTATTAAATTTAACTAATGTATAAAAGGATAGTAACGTAAATAAAATATTTTAAAAATAAATTTATAATATTATTGTAAATTAAATTAATTTTAGTAAAATAAAAAGGTAACGACTATAAAATGTATGCTTATATAAGCATTATAATTATAAAAATATTAGATAAATACACAAAAATAATATAATAATTTACAATATGGATATATATAAAAATAATTTATTAAGAATATAAAATATATTTAAGTAAAAAATAAAAAATTTTAAAAATTTTAAAATAAATATTAAATATAATTTATTAAATAATTTAAATAAATAATATATTAAAATTGTTATTTATTTTTAATATAAATATATTATTTTCCAATAAATGAGAATAGATCACAGGACGGGATTTATAGCAGGGGACGATCGATCTATTGTCTGTATTGTCTAAAGACATTTCCTATCAGATATGAACGGAATACCTCTCCACAGCTTATCTAAGATAGCAAATACTTTCGAGCATTTGTGTTAGCTCCTATGCTCGAGGATGAAGCCTCGTTTCCGGATCGTCCCGCCTGCGGCTTCCGACGTCGATGATCCTCTGTTGCCCCTCCTTCCTTAGTCAACCCAGCGCGGGAGGCTTTTCTCAAGTTCCAAATCAGAGAAAAGGGCACTAACATGATAATTATCAATAAGCTTCAAGAAAAAAATTAATCTTACATTAATGTAAAATAAATATTTTAAGATATTTTTTTACTACTTATGCAAATTGCATACCTATATAAATATATTAGATTTGTCTCATTTTTTCAATATTTTATGCTCCATAAATTGATTGATAAAGTTTGAAAAAAAGGAAAAAAATGTTACAAATAAAAAGAAAAGAATTTTCTCTTTTCTTATTTAGATAGAGATAAATAAGAAGAAAATAAAATTTTCCACCTATATAGATAGAAAAATGAGAAAAAATTATATTAAATTGAATGACAATTTAAATATCTTTTAAATTAAATTCTAAATTAAAGAGTGAAGGGAAAATTTATAACAAATCAAATTTTCCCTCATTCTTTTACGTATTTGTGCTAAGAAAGTATTTAAAAATTTAATGGATGCTACCTTTTTTTTTAATTTTTTCTCTTTTATTCATTTTCTATCTTACAATCAAATAAAAAAAAATTTATTCTTTTACCCATTTTATTTTTATAAAAATCATTCATTTTCTACAAAAATAAATAGAGATGTAGCGATTATTTGTTCTTTAATTACTATTCATAATTATATGTTAGAAAAACTTTTTAAATGCTGTTGAAAAATATGTATTATCTCTTATGAAATCATCTTTAATTCATGTTCATGTATTTAAACAGAGGATTTACAGTATGCACCTAATTAAAAAATTACTAAGAATTATAAGTATTCAATTGAAAAAAAATTTAAAGTAGAATTAGTACTTAGATAAAAAAATTATAAATTTAAAATAACTTGAAATGTAATTTTTTTTTGTCAAAGATGAAATTGGTGTTAATATTATTTATGAAAATAACTAACTTGTCCATATAAATGTAGTAAGTAAATTTTACCTATATTGATCTAAATATATAAATAGTCAATAGTTTCACTTGTACGATATTATTTATATGTAAAATTTTACTCTAAATCCCTATTTCTATATTTTTCTGTTAGTAGCAATTAAGAGTAAGAAACAACATATAACTAGCAAAATGGATTAGGTGTGCAAAGCATGCATAATAAATCAACAGGTCATTAAGAATGAAAAAGAAAATATTTTTGAATTAAATAATAAAAATAATTATTTTTTTAATGTTTTAACATATTAAATCATTTTACTATTTAGCATAAAAATAAATAAATAATCTATTCTTATTTAAAAGTTTTAGTATAGTATTTATTCGAATTACTTAATATATATTTAGCTTATTTTAGTTTATGACAAATTTTAAACTTAAATTTATTAAATGGTATAATATTTTTAGTTAATCATATTCTAAATTATTCATTTATTAAGAATATTATTTAAATTATTTAATATATTTTTAATGTATCTCAATGATACTAAATTCAAAATTTAGATTTAATTATATTATACTTTATTATTTTTCTTTTCTTCTTTTCACTTCTTTCTTCAATTCATTAGAGACCTAATTTCAAATTTTAAAAATGTATGGATATTTATTTAAAAAATTTATAAAAATATAAGGATTTAGACTGTATTTATTATATTTATGTGATGACTTCAAGTTAGAATATTTTAAGCTCAATTAATAAACTGTTTGATATATCATTTAAAATTGATGATAAACTAATAATAGGATTCAATTAAAAATTTAATAAAAATGTAAATATTCAATTTAAAACTTTTAAAATATAGAAATTTATTTAAAAAAATTATAAAGTCGTGGCTTCTTTCATACCTTACATTAAAAGGATAGGTACATTACCTTGATTGACAAACCAATAAATAGTTGATACCTTTGTATTTCTCCCTGATCATCACTTAAAATTACGGGTGTGTAACAACTTTGTGTCAAATTAAAGAATGACTTGTTACATACATATAAAGCTAAATTTTTAATTGAATCAATTTAAAGTCTGTTCAATTCACTGCATTTTGTTTATGTGTTTTACTGTTTATAGAAATATTTACATATAAAAAACCCACAAATTCCTTTACGTAAGACTTGTGTTATTTAAATGTTAGAATTTAAATAATTAAAATATTAATTATATATAATATTATATTAATAAATAAAAAGTACAAATTATAATCGAATTATTCATGAATTATAGGGGTCAAGAAAGAATGATTCGGTAGTTAATTTTACAGCATTCCAAAGATTCATTAGTTAGTTAAAAAAATACATTGACTACGAAGGTGAGGATAAGTGATCAATTCCATTATAAGGCATTTTGAATGAGTTCTTCCTTAACAAACTTAATCTAATCATACAATCAGATGCATTAATTTTCACAACCTAAAATTAATTTTAAATATTTTGATAAAAATTAATTTATTTGGTAACAAAGTCATGATTAAAAGTGAGAAACAAATTATTTTTAAGATCTAAAAATTAAAATGTAACAATTTTTAACTCAAAACAATTGATCAATAATTCTATATAATATTAGGTTCCTTTAAAATGCAAGATATAATTTAGAGTTTAAAGTGCAATATCACAGTATATAATTAAGGTTTAAAATTTAATAAATGATAATTAATTAAAAATATTTTTGAAATTTATAATTATTTATTCTCTTAATTTTCTTATCAAGAATTGTAATATTATATTTTACCCTCTAAAATATATATTATGCTTTTAACGGAGCCTAATCTTGTTAAGAATATTACTTATAGGTGACAATGGAAACATTAGAATTTTATAAAACTTAATGTTCTAAAACAACTACGTGCATTAATTTTTGAAGCAAAAATTAATTTTTAAAATAATGAAAAAATTATTTAAAAATATTTTTATAATTTAATGTAAATTTAAATATTTTAAAATTATTTATTTTAAATAATTGATCATAATATTCTTATATATAATAATAACATTAATTTTTATATAAAATTATGTTAATAATAAAATATATTATTCAAACAAGTCTTAATGTGATACCATAAAAAGATCCAAAATTTATTAAATATTTTTAAGAAATAAAGTCATATATTATATAAATTAATATTAATGAGTTAATAAGATATCCAAAAAAGATTCAAAGATTAATTAAATATTTAATGATTAAACTCAAATCAAAATTATTAAGTAATTAGTCTAATTTAAGTAATATATATTGGATAATATCCATCAATTTGAATAAGATCATTGACTATAAATATTTTTATCATCCTTAAAAAAAAACCCTTTTCCATAATGTTTAGTTCAATAAAAAGAAAATGTTAATTGGGGCAACCAAAAATGTACGGGGTACCTATGAAAATTTCAAAAATTTGAGTGGCCATTATAAAAAAAATTTATTTAACATTTTTATCCTTTATCTAGTTAGGTGATCTGTACACGAATCCCATAAAGCAACAATTCAACGGATGCAAATTGACCACATCTCCTAAAGTATAACCTCTACTTTTTACTTAACGTATCATAGAATTGGCCCGTAAAATATAATTTGACCATTTTATGAGTAATGATGATATACTTCAGAGAAATTGCAAAAGTTGGCGGCCAACACGCCATCACTATCATATTGGGGTGTTGGTTAACGGACGGGTGACGACCACCAGCATCTTGCCACCGGGGTGGCAACTATGGTAGTGGGCTCCAGCTATGGTGGTGGAAATAATTGAAATCCTGACATACCTGCTGACACTGAAGTTTTAATATCATTTATTAGTCATAGGATGTGTATAAAAAATTCAAAAAATAAATATTTAACTTTTCATCATAAAATAAATAATAATATTAAGAAATTCAGTACGATTAAAAATATTTTCACATCGGTAATAATACTATTGGTAATAGTATTAAAATTCTATTTATTTTATCAAAAAATATTTACAACAATGATACATATATATTAATGAATGATATATTATTTATATTTATAATTAAAAAATATTTTAAACTATACTAATAAATGCGAGTAATTTAAGAAAAATAATTATTTTTAATTTTTTATATTTAATATTAAATAGATAAAATATGATATGCACATTAGCAGTGAAACTCTTTATATTTAAAAATACATATAATTTGATTAGACGTTTCCCTTTTGCAAGTGTGAGTAAAAATTTCTTTTCTTTATTCAAACTCTTATTTAAAGCTAGACGAAGGAAGACCTAGGCATGTAAAATGGGCAGGGTGAGCTTATACGGGCTTTGCCCGCGTGGACTTGCCCACATAAACTTAAATTTAATGCGGGCTTCTTACTAGGGTACCTCCACTGCACCGCATTTGGTGCAGGCTTGTCCGCAGGCAACTCGCATTTTTTTAAATATATTTTTTAATTATTTTATTTTATAATATATAAATTATATTTTAATTTTTATTAAATTATTTAGGTAGAAAAATTGAATTAGAATATAGAAATTGGATTGAATTTATTAGGAAGTAATTGTGTTGAATTTTTTTAATATATATTATACCTAAATATAAAGAAAAAATAATAATTTTTTACTCGTGGCACGGGCTTATGCGGTAAACCTGTGCGAGCAAAATATTTTTTCAAAATGCGGGCTTTTGCTCGCACAGGCTTACCCGCATAAGCCCGCATTAAATGCGAGTTTCGTGCAAGGTTGCCCATATTAGCCTGTGATCGCGGGTTGTCTGCGATCACGAGCTCTGTTTTACATGTCTAGGAAGACCTCACTTATTTTGTGCTTGGAAGTGCAGGGAGGCATATTCAATCATTGGAATTGTCAAATTACATTAAAGGATCATTGTTGTAATTTTTGCTGGTACAATTATTAATCTAGGTAATAGGAAATAATCCTCATAAAAGAAGTCATCCTTATCAAACATCATTCTTGATGGAGGAATTGTAGTTGCGTTTTTTATCGTAACATGCTTTTTCAAAAAAAAATTCTCCATTTACTATACAGCTAAAACATTTTTTCGAAATGCTTAATTTTTTTTGAAATATGGATCATGAAATTAGGGAGCCCGTGATCAGTCATCACGAATGGTCCTTTCTTGTGATCAGACCTTGATTGGTCACAGAATGTCCCAACCTATGATCAGTAAGCTCAGTCACTGGAAGGTTCCACTCGTGATCAAGTCATTGTTCCCCTGTGAAAGACCTTTATATATACACATTACGCAACCTTGCATTACACCTGTGAAAAACTCCTTCATACTAGGTAGCCTTGTTGCATTATGCCCAGTTAATAAGTTCTACTCGAAAGTTCATTGTGAAGTCTTTTTCATTTTACCCGTGCAGATTATTAACCCTTCCAAGTAAGACATTTAATTATTAAAAAGTATTTTTAAATGATATAAAAATATAATGTGTGCTCAGTGTAATATTTTTTACAAAAATTTTTTAATTTTATTTTGTATTATTATTAGGCATTATAACTAGATTATTATTATTCTATTTAATTAGATGTTTTATTAATATATTTGTATTTGTTATTTTTATCTATTTATTGTGATATCTGTATTTTTTTAGCTTTCTTATATTATTATGCTTGTGCATATCTTAATTTGTTTATATTATTTTAATTTATTTATATTATTATAGCATATGTGTATATTATTGTGCATGTAGTCTTTTAGATTATGCATTTTGTATATATTATTATGATTGGAATTATTATGCTTGTGGACTAGGTATTATCAAAAAAGAAAATAAAAATTTGAAATACTTGAAAAACTTGAAAAAAATAGCAATATTCGTTAATAATTAATTATTATTAAGAAACATTAGTTAATGATAGAATGCAATATTTTGAGATTTTTAAAATATTTTTTTAAACCATTAAGGGTTTTTTTACTTAAATACATATAATTTGTATCTTATTACTAAAAGAATATTTTTTTGAGCATTCCACCATTTTTTTTTATTTTTGCTAAGTGTCAACATCTAATGAAAAATTTTTCTGCTAAAGTACTTCTACACTTTCTTCTTCTAATTATGTCTCGACTATAAATTTTATTTGTATTATTGTTTTGTTGTCCTTTTGTAAATTTCATTATTAATTACTAATAAAAATCATTTTTAATAATAATCACTATTCCTATTAATAATATAAATTAGTACATTCTAATTATTGAAATTAAATATGATATCACGTTAAAATTCAAAATTTTAAACTTAGAAAAAGTAAAGGAATCTTTATCTTTATATTTTATTCTCTTAAATTTTAATTTATCTACATCTATTAATTGAATAGTATTTTGGGTGGTCATCTCTCTTTTTTAAATGCATATCAACTTTTTATTCAATTTTCTCCATCTAATAAATCATCTTTTATTTTTCAATTTTACTTTTAAATTTCTTCTTTTAACCTTTAACTTAAATTCTCTTATAGATGTAACACAATATATTTTTTGTTTATTATAATAATATTTTAAAATTTAAAAAATTTAATTTAATTACTTTAATAATTAATATATTCTATTTTTTTTGCTTATTACTTTATAGTTGACCTAGTATTTTTCTACTTTTTACTTTCTCCATTATATATTTTTAAATTTTATCTTTTTACTTTATTTATTAATAATTCAAACATCAATATCACTAAGTAATATAAATATTATATAATATATTTTATTTTTATTATAAGTTTTCTTAAATAAGTTAAAACTTTAAAAGAAAATATAAATTAAATGAATCAATTCCATATTTTATTTTCAATAAAAGTATTTAAAAATTAAAATCATGATTATTTATTTTAATTTTTCTAATATTTTATTAATTTTTAATTTTCGTATATTAAATTAAACATAAATTAACTAGAGTTTTGTTAGAACTTTATAAATATACTATTTATCTTATTTTAATTTAAATTATTATATTTTTTTATTCTTTCAACTTCTATTATTTACAACTCAAATATTATTGAATGTTATGAATTTAATGTAATAAAAAATTTTATGATAGAAATATTTTAAAAAATTTATTATTCTTAATGAAATTAATTCATTTTAATATATACTTTATTTATAACTTTGATTGTTTTATGATTCAAATATTATTTCTCTTATTTTTATTTTTATAATTTAATGTTATCCTAGTTTTTACATCCATTTCTTTTATTTATAACTTAGATAATAATATCACCAAATAGTGCATATATAATATTATATATTCTATATTTAATTTTCCATAAATATTTTAAATGAATAAAATTTTTTGTATATAAATTATTAATTAAATTAACTAATAGCATATTCTATTTTTTAAAATAATATTTTAATATTTAAATTAAATTTATTTATTTAATTTTTACCAATATTTACTTGATATCAAATTTTTAATACTATATGTCAAATTAACTATGTATTAATTAATATTTTTATCAAGATTTTATACCTTATGTACTATTTTAATTTTTTTTATTTTTCCTTTTTAATTATATTACTTACAACTTAAATACTACTAAGTAATGTAAATTTAGCATAACAAAAAATTTTATACTAAAAATATTTTAAATTGCTTAAATTTTTTAATTAAATTAATTCATTTTACTATATAATTTATTTTTAATTCTTATTTTTTATAACTCATTTATTATTTTTTTCTTTTTATATGCTTGGTTTCATGTTTTTCTATTTTTCATGTCTATGTCTTTTATTTATGATTCAAATATTAATATCAGTAAGTAATATGTATATATATATTTTTAAATTTTTATAGATATTTTAAATAAATTAAAATTTTTGTAGTTATGAGAATTGTTATCGGTACTAATCCAAAGGTTAAAATAAATATTAAAAGTATATATTATTATCCTTAATTCATTGACCTTTAAAAAATATTATAATACACATAATATCGATTAAATAATGTTTTACACTATATATTTTATGAAAAACTTGTTTATGATTCTTCTTTACAAACTTGTTTTAGTATATTTACTTCCATAAAATTTAAATGTTAAATTTTAACTTAAATTAAATTTATAATTAGATATTAATAAATAATTTAGGTAAATATCCAAGATTGCAATAATCATAATTAATTAATTAAGTAATAAGATTAAAATAATTATGAGTAATTATGTAGTAGTAATGAGTCGTAGCTATTTTTGTAACTATGGTACATCTTTCATTATTATATAAATTTAATTCTTAAAATGACTTGCAAACCTGACTATGGTAGAAATCAAAATGAGTATCAGGAAAGAAAATATTTATATTTATGCGAATGAAGAAATTTATAAGATGGATCAAGGCGATACATTTAAGTATTATAGGGTCAAAGTAATAAAAATTAAATCAGATATTACCCTGGATGTATTGAAAAATCTAGTTGGGCGAAAGTTAAGACTTGATGAAAATTAAGTTGTAATTGAGTTGGTATATAGGCATCCGTTTTCATTGAATCTGATGCAATGCAAAGCATGTCTGTTGAAAGATGATGATGACATTCAATGGATGTAGGAAGCGAATGCATGATTTCTCACTCAATTATCTTGCCCAGAATTGTATACACACATCACAAGTACAGAACTTGATTTGAACATAACAAGTCAACCAATTGATAAGAGTGATCCATGCACACAATCATCCACCAGCCTACCTCATGACTTTAATAAAAGGTTATCGTATTACAACCCGTACCTTACTAGTATGGAATCAATAAATAGACAAATTGAATATGGATAGTAGTTTCACAACCCTATTGTCGATTATGCTCCAAAACCATATTTTTTTCATCTCTACTATGGTCTACTTCAATCCTCCTGTATCTTGGAGGAAACAGATGACATAATAAATGAATTTGAAGAGGAAGATGCATATAACGATGTTCCTAAAGGATTTGATTGTAATAATGATAGTTACAATAATGACAATGGTGGAGAAAATGCTATGAGCACACTCCCGATGACACCCGTCAGTCGATATATAGAATCGACTATTGCCTTTTTTTCATGAATAAATATAGAAGCATATGTGAGTTATGATTATCCTGAAATGGGAGATGACATAAATATAAATGGCAACTAAAAGCCATATGTGGGTTTGTAATATATAGATCAGAAGTCATTTTGTTGTGTAATGAATATATACTTAATTCGGACGCACTACACATTCCTTATACATTACTCTTTGGCCAAGTATGAAGAATACTAGTACCTTCACTATGGTGCACAATGCAATTGAAAAGTTAGAGTATGTCATAAGTCGAGAGAGAATTACTGGCAGATATCAAAATATAATGAGCCTCATACATGTATATCTGCTTCTTTTTTTAGAGATAATCTAAAATTGGACACGTATGTCATTTCATCTTACATTGTAGCTATGGTGATTGAGAATCCAAGTATGTCCATCCAAGAAGTCATTAAGTGAATTCATGGCATATTTGGGTACTCAGTATCCTATAAGAAGGCATAGAAGGGCAAACACCAAGCCATCACCCTTGCATTTAGGAATTAAGAGAAATGATATTTTATACTATTAAGGTGGTTAGTAGCTGTGCAATACTTTAATCTTGGGTCTTACTTTGAGATTGTCAATAGAGAATGCTCGTTAAACAATTTCAAAGATGAGTTAGTTATACTGTTGCATCGAGTGTTTTGGACATTCAAGCTAAGCATTGATGCGTTTGATCATTTGAAACCGATGATCCAAATAGATGACACCTTTTTGTATAAAAAGTATAAAGGGGTCTTGCTTATTGCAACACCATAAGATAGCAATAGAAAAGTGGTGCCTCTTGCATTTGCTATGGTAGAGGGGAAAACTTATGAGATATAGGCTTAATTTTTATCAAACATTCGACAACGTGTCATCAAGGATAAGCAAGGTATTTGCTTGATATTAAATAGACATCTTGGAATACTGGCTGTTGTTGCAAACCCACATATAAGGTGGTAACTCCCTTATACTTATCATGTGTTTTGCCTCTGGCACATTACTAGCAATCTAAACTTAGCCTTTAGGATTACATGGCTGAAGAAAATGTTTATTAACATTGGTGCATATTACTTACATTATCATCATTAATTGTCATTGCATGTCATGATTATTATTTATTTAATTACAATGATATGTGGTACAAGTTACTAATATAAACGACATGTTATGGATAGCCAATTGAATGAATTATGCTCGTTACACCTAAGAGCAGCTAATTAGATTGATAATATCTCAAAAAGTTAATGGAGCTGTACTTATGATGAGGAAGATCGATGATAGGGGCACATGAAAACTAACTTAGCCGAGTGTATTAACAACATCCTCAAAAGGGTTAGATTTTTACTTATCATGGGATTGGTTAAAGCTACACTATATCGATTGAGTACATACTTCGTTAAATGAGTAGAGACCATTGCAACACAATTGCAAGTAGGAGAAGTGTTTAACAATGATATCCAAAAAGGATTCAAAAGTGCATTTAGAAAATATCTGCTTGTCATGTACGTTATTTTAATCGCTAAGGGTTAGCTTTTGAGGTGGAAGAGCCATATAACCTGACTTGGCAGTAGTTTAGTCGATCTTATAAGGTTAGCTTGCGCGATCAGACATATGATCGTAACAAATTTCAAGTGGAGCATTGACCCTGCTAACATATGTTTGCTGCATGTATGAAAATCTCACTAGATCCATTACAATTTGTCAATCCTATTTTCTGATTTGAGACAATGCTAAATGCTTATAATTGTGAGTTTCAACCAATCAGCGGTATAAAGCATTGACCAATATTGAATGGATCAATATTAATGC
The DNA here is from genome assembly GCA_020226215.1 of Sindora glabra. NCBI lineage: Eukaryota > Viridiplantae > Streptophyta > Magnoliopsida > Fabales > Fabaceae > Sindora > Sindora glabra. The sequence goes on from JAIUCU010000163.1 coordinate 45,361, forward strand.
CAGATCCAATGATGATGCCAATAGTCGACCATGTTTGACATGAATAAAGAAAAAAATGGATTAGAGAGAAAGTCTATTCGAACTTTAGAGGTGTGGGTTCTGTAATGAAATTGGGCACAACTGCGCAACCTGTCAGTCTCATCAAAGGAATTTGCCATAACACCTCTACGGTTTGTTGACATAATGGTAAACAGTAAATAACTTATTGTATCTGAATAGTATACTATGCTTATATTATTGTATTTAATTATTTACTCTCTTGCTATGGTTTGGAAGACTTATGATAATTTTTGTACAATTTACTGAATTAATCTAATTCGACAAAGTTCATATTACCTAATTTTAATGGCCACTTAGCATCGTATTGTGACTATTGGGCTTGATAATGAGTCCTTATTATATTTACAGTCCGGGCATATTTCGTAGGCCATTTAACTAGGCCATGTAAGTTTATTCCTTTAATAAAAATTACATATTTTATACGTGCTAACTATATTTTCAATCGGCATTTTACAAGCGAATCGAATCCTCAAGTTACGATACGTCGCACATGGGAATTATCTCTTCGATCCATCATTTTCAATTGTCCCTTATCTTTAACAACCAAGCCTCTACAGTATCAGCCGACTTGATCAATTTGATTTTAATACTGCTTTTATGTCTGCACTCGTTGAGTGATAGTGTCCTAAGACATATACTTTCCATACTACTTGGAGAGAGTGCACCATTACTTTACAAGATGTCTCTATCCAATTAGGTTTGTCATATGAGGACGTTCCTATTTCTAAAAACATCGGATACAATTGGTTAGGGATGTGCGAAGATCTACTAGGGGTCAGATCTCTTAATGAATGTTTACGGGCTAGCGCTTAAGCATCACTTAGCTAGCAGTAAACTTTGGGCACTTACCGGATGATATGGATGACGAATAAATATAATGTTTCACGTGTGCTTACATCTTGAGACTCATAGGTGGTTACTTGATGCCTGACACTTCGAGCCATAGAGTTTTATTGATGTATCTGCCGTTATTGACAAACTTTACAGATGTTGGACGGTATAGTTGAGGATTGACAATTTTAGTATACTTGTATAGAAAATTATGTACTGCCACTAAATATGACAAGATTAACATTAGTGAATATTTGTACCTATTATATTTGTGGGTGTGGGATCAATTTCCCACTTTAGCATCGACGAGACCCATCTATCTTGATCTCCAGCTAGACATTTACCTTACATTTCTACCATTAGGCTTTAGGTGTGGATCATATATATTTTTATATTGCATTTCCCATAACACATTAAAATCTTCAAATAAATAATATACAATTTATATTTTTCATAAGTGAAAAAACACTGGGCTACCTCTTTAGCTGCCAACAATGACCTTACATTAATATAAAATTCAGCTTGATAAAATGAAGGCTGATGACATTGGAAGGCTAACTTTGTTGTATTTAATGAAGCTAGTTGCATATGTAGTGATATACTTATTTGTCTTACACTTGTTTAATGCAAATTATTTAACGCCTTTATGAAATTCTCAATGTATAACAGATTGACTAGCGTATTGCTTAACCTCACCTGATATATGGCTAGCATTAGTTTCCATTATATGCTTCTATATCATAGAATAACATCATGCAAATCATGTACTTTGCCAGTATGGAAAGCGACAACCAATCCTACAAAAGTAATTTAATCTTGATTCTTGTCATACCTTACAACTTTGGGGTAAAACATTTAAGGACTAAAGGTAAGAGCATATGATATTCATTAGTGCCTGGAATGTATGGCGCAACATACTTTCGCTGATTGAGATAGAGATAGATGCTCTTCACTGTGACTCAGGTTACATGACATGGTACTGGAGACACATTAGACAATGGATTCATCCATCTAGCGATGGACCATGATTTATGGTAAACTTTCATCCTTCACATATTTTTTTATTATTTCTTCAAGATATTATATATTAATTTTTTAAAATATACTTCTTTGTAGGCTGATATAGTGGAAGATTATGCAAGCTCAGTGTCGAAAATTCCCTCTTTCAGTCTTACAGTTAATTTAGGAAGATAGTGGATTGGGAATGTCATCTCATACTACATATACTGAGAGAGCATCGAGACATAACTATTTTCCAACTTGCTTATCCGGTCAATGAATTACCAAAAGTACCTAATCTCGAGCTTAAGCATGATAGGAAAGGTCATGGCTTCATATTTTTTAAAGATCCCATTTTGCCTGTTGAGAGGGACAATGATGAAAGTATCCCTTATGGTTATTTATCAATGATGCAAGCAGATATCCCCTCCTTCTATACCCTTCTATCAAGGATTTCCCTTCTCAGTTTTACAGTTAATGATATTGATGATGAAAGCTCAGTGTCAAGGATTCTCTCTCTCAGTCTTACAGTTAATTTAGGGAGATAATGGACCGAGAATGTCGTCTCATGCTACGTATATTAAGAGAGCATCGAGACATGATTGTTTCTCAACCTGCTTATCCGGTCAATGAATTGCCAAGACCATTTAATCCCGAGCCTAAGCATGGTAAGAGAGGTCATAGCTTCATATTTTTTAAGGATCCCATTTTGCTCGTTGAAGGGGACGATGATAAAAATATCCTTTATGGTTTATCTATCAATGATGCAAGCAGATATCCCCTCCTTCTGTACCCCTCCATCGATGTAGGTTGATATAAGAGGTACATGTCCATTAACATACATCCCCTCATCGTATTTCATTGTAGGGAGAGATGCTAGCCTATCATATAGTATGACATTACCGCTACAACACTCCGACGATGCTCCATAGTCATTATTCTTCAACCCATTGCTATCACAATCAACTCAACAAGTTCTTAGTTTTTTAATGGTGTTATTTGTTGACCTGTTTGCATTTATTATTGAGTACGCTTATGGATTCACAGAGCAACAGCAACAAGGATTTTTCACCTTGGAAAACCTTATTTCACAATTTCAATCCTTCCACTTGACTTGAATTCTCCACTCTCTAAGGGTCAGACTTGCTTGACTCATGCAGATGATGATGAGGATGATGATGAAGATGAACAACATCATTCCCTAACTCAATGACTATAACAAGCAAGATAACACCCTCGATATGGGATTGGAAGCCATTATTTTGGTGCTTGAATATTTTGTCATTGTATTATAACGTCATATTCAATTTATTTATTTAATTAGTTCATAACTTTTTTCTTCAGATTTAATACTCTATCATATTTCATTTATCATATATCTAATTTTATAGATAAATTGTACAAATTGAAAAAAAATTTCATTCTTATTCATTAATTCAAATCACATTATTAAGTTAATTCTATTTATTATATTGTTATCTAAAATTTCTTGGAGCATTCTAAAATATCACTTATTATGGTATTAATTTAAAGTTATGCTTATACGTAACTATAGAAAATGGTAACAATTACATATCAAGAGGTAAAAAATTAAGTAAATACATTTTACAGATGCTACTTATCTTCAAGCAGAAAAATAAAAAAATTGTTGTCCTTCATCTTAAAGAAAAATATTAAAATACATATAATTTTAATTTAATTAAGAATAAATATTTATATTTTATGTGTTTATCCTTAAATTACTTTTCCTTTTAAGGCTCCATTTGTTTCAACATAAAACACTTTTTATAGAATAAAGTTATAAAATAAAAGTATAAAAGAAAATATTTTATTCATTTAATATTAAATATAAAGAATCTGATAAAATAACTTCTTATTTTTTTCATAAAGAAACTTACTTTATTTTATTACTATAACTTTATGTATCATTTTTAATAATCAAGAATAGAAGTACTATATTATTCTTTTATTAATATACATTTATAATCTTTTTATGAAAAATATTATTTAATAAAACAAATAGAGCCTAAATTATTAACTTAAAATTATTTTAATTATTATTTTTTAGATGTTAAAGTCAAATATCACCTTCAACTTACCTTAAAATAATTAAATTTTGCCTTGTTGAATTTTAAAAAATTGAAACTTATAGATTGAATTTTACTAAACTTATACTTAATATTTCGCTACCCTAATTAATTAATATTTTATCAGATGAT